>JABUQX010006145.1:22500-67500 GCA_015478945.1 Trachelipus rathkii
ACTGCCTACACTGAGAATTTTTTTTTATGATTTATGCCTGCAGCATTTGAACATCTATGTATCCACGTTATCACATTTGGGAGTTAGTATCCCAAGTGTGATAGACTCGAGTGACATCTACAGTGCTACCACTAGTTAAGATAGAGACGCTGCACCCAGTAAAAAGTGCAGAGAGCTAGAGAGTCGAGCAAATTCTTACGTTGCTAGAAATAATCCATGAGCTAGTACATCCTTCATAGTGTAATTTATATACGAGTGCTCAATATATGACTAAGACGGCCTATAAGGATGTAAGCGCAATAACGCTGAGATAAGGGTAGGACAATAATTCCGACGTACAAATAACTATACGAATGTCAACTTTGCAGAATATATAGCATGTATATACTACTGTAGCGTGTAAGTGATCAGAATTTTCACAGATGTTCAGCGTATTATCTGGTGAGTTCCTCTCATCTCCGTTGTAGATGTGATCCGCGTGCTAGATTAATCATAAGCCGCTATACGTTAAGCTATCAACTCGACAGCGTACGCGCTAAAATATGATCTAAATCGTGTGACGTAATGAAGACACCGACACATACTACATAAGGAAGGCTCGAGCTTGCGCATTCGCGTGAGATTAATGGCTATTGTGCACCCACACTACATCTATCATGTGGGAGTCAAGCGCTGCGGTAGGCGAGTATAATGCATAGTTTCTAAGTAATAATTGTGCATCAGACGGTCACATGCTCTATCCTCTAGTAGGCTATAAATATTACAGAGCACTAGTAACGAACTATATCACTCACACGCAGCGCGACGCTGTATGATCTCCCAGACTAAGTAAGTCGTCGGCTAGGAGAAGCTTAGTAGGAGATCGTATAGCAAATAGTCTGCGGTAGCGCTCGCTGAAGATAATAAGAATGTGTTGGAACCACGCATGAACAAATAATAAAATATATATGAAATGTGGGTAAGATGCACTCATATAATTATAGACCGTAGTTATAGACAAATTAAGATTAGTGCTTCTTTCTTAGAATTAATGAGAGAATACTATATAAGTGATTGTACTAACAGCGGGTCCGCTTATATAGTGATAAGCATATCTAATAATCGTCAGCAACAGTTATCAGCACGCAGTGAATGACTATGGGACTAGCTTACGGAGTTCACAATATCGTATATATTCAATTATATCTATGTGTCCATGATGGACAAACCTAGGTGTATAATGAACAGAAGATTGAATAACTAAGTGGACAGAGTATAGCGCATGTATCTGGGAGATATGAGATCAGCTTAGCAATGATCGTATATGATATATGAATGAAGAATTATGTATGGAAGATGAATGGCCAAGAGTGTAAATGGCATTAAACACTACCTTATAAAATATGTCGGATGATTTAAGGTTTTTGATTTGGCGAATCTGAAGGATAGGTACAGAGATATAAGAGTGTGCATCGGTTAGAGCGGACGTTCAATCTCGGAGAATGGGAGAACTAACTTAATGGTGTTGTAAAATCCGGATGGTTTGAAAAGTGAACGTAGAATAAGAGTAAAAGATATATGTAGACTCGTGGCTGTGAATATAGTAGGATCAAAGTAATACTCGGTATTTACATTAAATGTAGATAAGAAGAACAATGAGCATCAAATGGTCTACTGGACACAAGTGTTACTGAAGATCTTAAAATATTATTAAGGATATATCACCTGTTGCGTAATGAAATAGAAGACGGATGATCGCCAAGAGTTGTAGCAGGAAAAGTTGTGTTATGGCAGGAGGGTTGGTTTGGTGCAATTACAATTCGTTGGTGGCTATTAAAGGCGGACAAGTCTTGAGTGCGCTAGAGGTTTACAGAGGGTATGTTGTTTATTCAGTGTTAACATGTTATATATAGTAGTATAGACTAGTGGTCTGGAATTAGAGTATAGAATCTAAAGTACAATGTGACGTCAAAATGGACAATCTTTAAGGGTAGTGTTACGGCTGTGAAAAGAATTGAATAAAATGACGAATGAACTTATTTAGAAAGTTCACTCTGTGTAGGTATGAAGGAAAGGGATCTAATTAAATGAGAATTAAATGAAAGTATATGTGAGATGGTGTTGTCATGATAGATAAGGATGGATGATTAGTTTGGTGTGTTAAGCAAGATGTATAGTTAAGGTGTCTAGTGTCTGGGAATCGACGGGCGGGAGACCAAAGAAAAAGTGGATTAGAGTCAGTAAAAGGAATGCCTGGAGGAGAGAAATGTGAGTTTGGCAGAGGCGAGAAGAAAGGTGCCATAGATAATAGGAGTGATATGGCGGGCTTTGGGAGGGGGTATATGGTGTGGCCCACCTGGGCCAAGGGGAGAACATACCTGACGAGATGATGCCACAGTGAGGCATTTTCTGACTGCGACAGTTCTACTAATAGCGTATTAAAGAGGGCGGTAAGGCTTGTGGGCTTTCTTTTTTGACTTTTGACAATATTCTTATTCTTCTGCTACTTTTCTGTTCACGGTGCATGTCCACCACCTATCTACCCCAGTCTTGCGGGAAAGAAGGTGAGATATGGCAATATATATATATATATATATAATACTATATATATATATATATATATATATATATATATAATATATATATATATATATATATATATATATATATATATATATATATATATATATATATATTTATTTTTTTTAGGTACGTATGGGAAAACAAAAGTAACAGTAAGTCGGGAAAGGGAATTCTACAGCCAAGGTTAGTGAACTTAAACCCTGATAAGTGGGGTTATATTTTATCATAATAGATAGCTAAAGCTGCTTTTCTTGTTTCAGGGTGTAGGGAAAATGTTAATGTTTAAATTTCAATATCTAGAGGAACCTAATATATAAATAATATAAGAAGAAACTTATTATAATTAAGTTGTATTGTAAAGATATGTTTAATTTCATCCCATTCATCGATTCATCAATTCATCGATTCCTTTGATGGTAAAAGGATAAAAGGGAAATTAGAATATTGATGAGACCTTTTAGCTCTTCTTAAGTGTGTATTCCTATCTGTGCTTGTGTTATATAAACTCAATGAAAAAGAAATCAACTAACACCATTAACTAATTAACAAACTGTTCATCCTCTTTGGGTTTTTTTCTCTCACTATAAATCATTCTTTCATCAATATTTTAACCTCGACATCAAGTTGTATAAGGTAAATCATATTTTCTTATATTAAGGATTGTTGTTTTTTTCTAATCAATTTAAAGTCAGTTTAAACATTAACATCCTTAATAAATAGGAATAATATATATATATATATATATTATATCATACTATTATAATATATACATATATAATATATATATATAATATATATTATATATATATATATATATATATATATATATATATATATATTATAGTATATACCTGTATTAATTATTTATTACCCAACACAAAATTTAGATTGAAAAAAATCTTCAACTTGCCATGCTCAAGATCTTGATCTTCAAATTTTTGGAACTAATCATAATATTACAATTTCTGATAGTCATTTGACCTACTAATCGATCTGATAAGCTGCTGAAAATATTGAAATATTAAAACTATTAGTTATCGATCATTTGCCAAGAAGACAGTGCTATAAAATTACCAATTACCAATGTTTAAAGCCCAGTTTACAGCTCTTATACTCCATCAGCTCATAAAATTTATTACTGAAAATAGCACTCTCTTTTCATAAATTCACAACATATATATATATATATATATATATATATATATATATATATATATATATAATATATATATATATATATATATATATATATATATATATATATATATATATATATATATATATATATATATAAATATATATTATATAATATATTATTATAAAAATATAAAATCACCTACTATTAATATCAATATATATAACATATATATATATATAACGTGTATAAATACGATAATATATATATATATATATATTATATATATATATATATATTTATATATATATATATATATATATATATATATATATATATTGTTGTGAGTTGAGTTATGGTTGTGCCAAAGAGAATGAGTAGGACATGTCCTCAGGTGAAGTTATGTTAGATGGGTGAGCAGCTGGAGCAAGTGTCTAGAGTTTAAATATTTAGGGTATGGGTTGGATGAGAAGGGAACGGATGCAGAGTGTAGTAGGTAAGTTGTGAATAGCAGGAAGGTTGCTGGTGCCAATTAAATCGTTTGGTTGGTGTAAAGGACTAAAGTCTTGACGTCGCTAGAGTCTTACATGAGGAGTATGTTGTTACCTGTGTTTTTGTATGTAGTGAGACTATGGTGCTGGAATAAGAAATATAGATCTACAGTTCAACAATGTGTTTCAGATGGACAATCTTAGGCGGGTGTTAGGTGTGAGAAGAATTGATAAAATTGAGGAATGAACGTATTAGAAGAAGTTGATGTGGTGCATGAAAGGAAAGGGGTAATGTAATGATGAGAATTTAATGAAATGTATGTGAAATGTTTTGGTCACGCTGGAAAGGATGAATGATAGTTATTCAGGCTTGGTTAACGTGATGTATGAGTGGAGAGTGGTTTGGGAACCGACCGGGCTGGGGAGATCCGAAGAGGAAAGTGGATTGAGTCGGTGAAACGAATTGTCTGAAGGAGAGAAATGTGAGTTGGCAGAGCGGAGGTGGCGAGAAAAATGGTTGCATGTTAGGAGAGAAGCGGGGTTTGTATTGGGGGCATGTTTGTGCCACCTGGGCCAAGGGATGAACCCTTACATTGACGAAATTACCATAGTGAGGGTCCGTTCGCAGTTGTCCCCATGAAGCTTTAGGGTGGATTTTCGGACTGCGACGAGTCCTTAATGGTTACAGAGGGCAACGTAGCTGGGCTTTCTTTTCGACATTTGTCATATTCTTAGAAGACCTACTGCTATTTCTTTTCCGATGCTTTCGTAGCAGCTCCTTACTCCAATCTTGGGCAAAATAAGGTTAGGTGAAGAAAGGAAAGAAAGAAGAATATATTATATATATATATATATATATATATATATATATATATTAATATATATATATATAGTATATATATATATATATATACTATATTATTAAGTATATAATATAATATTACTGCGTAAAGATTACGGGTGGGGTTCGTAAATATGCAGAGGAAACAGAATAGTTAAGTAAAAGAAAATGACCTAAAATTGGCAAAGAAAGGCCCCCCCCCCCCCAATATCTACCCCTTTAATCATATAACCCTATAACGTGTGAGGGATTGTTGTAGTCAAAATACAAGTCTGAGTGACCTGTGGAATAGAGCTATGGTGGGGTTCGTGTGTGCGAGTTCTAGTATATTAATGGTTCAATTTTAGTTTAAGAAGGTTAAAGTATGTGTGGTGGCAGTATTTGGTCCATCTGAGGGAGATGTTGTGGGGGGAGATTTTTTGGAACGATTTGAATGGTGTTTTAGATGGTGTGAGTGGGAACTACAGAGCGGTTGTGTTGGGTGACTTTAATGGGTGTGTACAGGAATGAGAGTGGGATGGAAAAACTGGTGCCTTTCCGGTAGAAGAGAACGAAAATTGTAGGAAAGTGATTGATTTGAGAGAAATATGTGTAAGTACATTTTTCAAACATAAGATTATCTATAAATATACAAGAGTGGGAAATGGAAGGGACAGTGTTAAAAAGAAAAGTATGATTGGTTTTGCTATGATGAAGATGTTCAAGTATACAGTGAATGTTAAATCAATTAGATGGTTGGGAATGGGAATTTCAGATCACTATGTTGTTTTATGTAATAAATTGGAGGGGGGGGGCTTGGAATGGAGGAAGAAGAAAAGGAAGAAAGTGGGGAGAATTAGAAGAAAGAGGTTAAGAGAACTGGTTTATAAGGAAAAGCATGCACCTACACTTGTAGAGAAGTCAATTGATTGAGAACATAATAATACACAGCAAATCTGGATTCAAATGAAGGAAGTGATTGTTAGCATTCTTCCTTCCTACCTTAGCACACCCACCATGTGCTAAGGTAGGAAGGAAGAATGCAAATAGTGAATGATGAAAATGAAGAGGTGATACAAGCGGTAAGAATTAAAAGAGTTACGTGGTTGAAAGTACTAAAAGCCTATGAAATAAGGTGTATGGAAATTTAAAGGAAGGAGAGGAGGAATCCTAAGTGGTGAATAAAGTATGAGCGAAAAGAAAATAAATGAACAGTTTGGTAGGAGGATGAATTGAGACTTACAAGGGAATAGGAAGTTGTTCTGGAATGAAGTGCAAAAGGTTAAGAATGAGAGTTAAGTGAATCTTAATAGAATAATGAATAGGAATGGTGTTTTTGTGACTGATGAGATATAGGTGAGGAGAGTATGGAGGGTGCATTTCGAGAATCTGCATAACATCGGCAGTAATGATAAAATAATAATGAATGTGTATGGGTTTGATCACGTAAGAACAGGTATTTTAGTAATCAGGTAATTTATAGGGAGGAGGTAATAAGTAGATCAAAAAACTTGAAGAATAGTAAATCTGAAGGTAAAGATGGAGTTACCATTGAAATGATCAATAATGGAGGTGAGAATGTCACTGACTGGATATGGCAGCTATGTAACAAAGCGTTGGTGGAGGGTGTAATTCCAGAGGATTGGAAGAGTGCGTGATAGTACCCTTGTATAAGGGTTAAGGAGATAAAGTGAACTGTTGAAACCATAGGGGAATTAGTTCATTGAGCATTGTAGGGAATATATGCTGGTATTTTGGCTGAAAGTGTTTTGAGTGACTGAGGGAGTCGATTGATGAGGAACAAGGTACATTTAAAAGTGGTAGATGATGTGTAGATCAGATTTTTACATTGAAGCAAATGTGTGAGAAAATGAGAGAAGAAACTGCATTTCGGTTTTATAGACTTGCAACAGGCACATGAAAGGATTAATAGAAAAGTTTTGTGCAAGTGTTAATGATATATGGTGTTAGTGGTAGCTTCTGAATGGAATTAAAAGTATGTATTTTGATATTGAAGCGTTTTTGTAGGAATAAATGGACGAGAATGAATAATTTAGTATTAATAGTGGAGTGAGGCAGGGACGTGTTATGTTTACATGGCTTTTGAAATTATATATAAATGGGGTCATGAAAGAATTTAAGGCATCCTAGTTGGCATGAGAAAGTGTTAAACTGATGGAAGATGGTAGAGAGCGGAGGTTACCTTGCTTACTGTACACCGATGATTTGGTTTGGAGTGGTGAATCTGAAGTAAGTTTGAGAAGATTGGTAGAGAGGTTTGGCCGAGTATGTAAAATGAGGGGTTTGAAAGTAATGTAGATAAGCGCAAACTGAATGGTGGTAGGGTGAGGGGAATCCAAAGTGTGAAATCATGTAGATAGTACAAACTGAACAGAATATTTAGGCTATAGCAGGTAGTAAAAGGAAATGTGTGATGCAGGCGGTAGTTGGAAGTTGCGAGTGTAGGAAAGTGGCTAGTGCAATCATATCTTGGATGAATGCAAAGGGACAAGTCATGAGTGTGCTAGGGTTTTGCAGGAGGGAATGTTATAGTGATTAAAAAAAAAAAAAAAAAAAACATATAGTAGTGAAATTATGGGTGATTAAAGTATAAATCTAAGAGCAGTCTGTTCAGATGGAAAATCCTAGGGGTGTGTTTGGTGTGAGAAAAATTTATAAAATGAGGAATGATTATTAGGGGTGTGTGGAGAGATAAAAGGAGTAAATGAGAGAATAAATGTCTCTGTATTAAAGTGGCTTGGTTCACTTGCTTGAAAAGAATGGATGGTGGTCGATTGGTCAAGTGATTGTATAGTTGTGTGTGCTGGGAAATGACTGGCTTGGACAAAAAAAAAAAAAAAAAAAAAAAAAAAAAAGACAGAAGTGACAGAGAATCCGGAAAATTTTCTTCATGAGACTCCACGATTGCCTTGAGAAACGCAACTTCGCTTTCTACAATTTATTATAATTTTATTTTTGTATTTAATAATTAATATTAAAAAAATTGCTAAAAGAAATGATTTTAAAAATTTTGCAGCTCCTCGAACCCAGATTACAAATTAAATAAATTAAATGTTTAAAATTTTACATTTCTAAAATCCCTAATAGATTAATACATACATAGTGTAATTTTTTCAGGAAAAAGCTCTAAATGAAATGAAAAATTAAATAAATGAACAAATTACAAATACTTACATCTGGATCGTATTCAAAAAGAAGATTTGGATCCACTGTTAAAGATAATGCTTAGAGAAGAGTTGCGCAAGATTTCTGATAATTCAACAACATTTTCAGTGGATTCCCTATCTCAGCATGAATTAAAATTAAAGCTGTTATTTGCTTGAATTTCCTCATAAATCTTTTGTTATCCTGCCTGTTTGACAAGATCAAGCGTCTGGAATCACAGTTCTAATTACAGATCTTTTAAGTTACGAAAAACCTTCGTCTGGTAAGTGAATCTTACGTTAAAAAATTCAAAAATAGAATTTTTTTCAAATCCTGATTCATCATTTCCAGCATAAATATCCACTGCCCAAACTCTAAAATGGATGCATGAGAGAATAATAGAGCATTAAGTAATTCAATACGTTAATTTAATTTCAATTGTGTCACCAATAAACTTATTTTTTATAATATATTTAAGCCTCATTATAATGTCGTTACTATAATTGGAATTTTAATTTAAAACGTAAGCTTACTATATAATGAAAAAATGGATAATAGTCTAGCAGAAGTCTTCACCCGCCGGATTTTATAAATCACTGCATAATGAAGAGTAAAAAAAAAAACCAAAGAACAGATGTCTTCCAGGAAAAAAAAGGTTACAGCTGTCAAAGCTTAAAAGAAATCCCTTAGCTTTTCTTATACTCGAACCGACAGAACTTCCATTCTATCGCAATTTATAGCCGTAGGCCATTTTTACATCGCGAGAAAGGATAATATGAGCCAACATATATTGTGACCCGAAACCATAGTGTAAAAACGCGGATCTTTAAAAAAAAAAAATAAATTTTTTTACTACCGATACAATAAAAAAAAATGAATGTAATAACGCTACGAAAATAGTAAATTAAGTCCTTGAAAAATAAAATAAACGCCGATAATATAATTATATATATATTATATATATATATATACTATATATATATATATATATATATATATATATAAATAATATATATATATATATATATATTATATACTATATATATATAATTATATTTATACTATAATATATATATATATCAGGTTCCACTAAAATTTTGAATTGATTCTCCCTTACTTTCCCTGACTTTCCCTGACCCAATCCGCAAATTTTCCCTGACCAGCGTGTCGTTATGTTTTCGCTGTATAAAAATATCTATTAATCTTATGCAGCCTATTTACTCAGTTCAACATTAAATTATTGAAAACTTACTTAAGAAATTTGTTCATCATGGATGAATTTTAAAAATATTTTTTTTTTAGTAATAAGCCTATACCTTACCCATAGCCGTCCAAAGCACTCCTTTTTTTTATTTTTTCAAAAGAAAACAGTTTTATTTATACAAAAAGAAAATAAATTAAAAGCTTACATTAATAGCCTAGGTGAATAGCGTCCACTGTGATCACAAAAGTTCTAAATGGGGAGATTTAGATTAACTCTTTCTTCTCAAGCGTTTGAATTTTTGATTTATAGCGTCTTCTTCTGTTAAAGCCTTCAGTTTTAACATCTTTCTCTGCTCTTCAAGTTTATTGATCTGTATGGATAATATTCTTTTTTCCACCTTTTTATTCTCTTCTTTTTTCTGTCCGTCAGTAGCTCTTTGAGTTGTTCTTCATATCTCCTATGGGCAGCTCTTACATTTTCAACATTTTTTTCAGTGATAGGAACTTTATGAATAGTTTCATGATCTTATAGAATTGTGCACTGTTCTTTTGAGAATCAGACTATGTTCTTTCAGATTCTCCACTAAAATTGCTTTAATTTATAGAAAACCCTCTTCCATCCAATGTCGCATTTCCATGCGAAAATATCATTCGTCTTAATTTAATAATTTGCCACAATTCCGCATACATGATTCTCAGGTGCTATAGAAAGAAAAAAAAATCATCAAGTCTCTTAGAAGACCAAGTCCCATCCAAAAATATTTTGAATTTTATTCAAGGGTTAGAATGAGCTTCACTGCAAAGTAGAGTTTATTGTGCGTTTTCTTTCTCAGCAACAGAATCTGTGATCTCAGTTTGTGTACAATGCCTCTAGCAATGAAATCAAATCTTTGTTTCCCCTTTTCTGGCTGTATGAAAAACTACTAGATCCAATGATGCAGAGCCATTGGGACGGCTTGTACTTCAGAGATATCTTTCTAATTTATCTTTCTGTCATTTTGATTTGCACCAGTCTGGCATTCAAGTTTGTCATGTAAATTTTATGCAAAAAGCTTAGTTGTTGGTTGTAGCAGGCATTTTACTGGACTTAAGAAACTTTCCATAATATTAAGACGAGACATTGTAAATCTGTGAACAGAAATGAACCAAGGATTCAGTTTGACGTCTAACCACTGGTGCGTTAAAGTTAAGTTTTTTTTTTTTTGCTTGAAGTCATTTATAAAGAAAATAATAAAAACCTTCAACTGCACAAAAAATCAAAAAAATCCTTGATTAAAACCTCAGAAAAAAAAAAAAAATAAACACCTCCAAAAAAGTATAATTCCCTAAAAAGAAAAAGATATAAACAGATTAAGTCATAAGTCATACAGTCTAAAACACATCCAAATACCAATCACCTTCAATCGGAAGGATGAACTTGAACAACTTCTACGAACAGAATAGGAAGAATAGTAGGTAATCGGCGAACTAAAAATAGAAAGAAAACAGGATAGAAGTAGATTATGTAATGTCATTCCTCGCCATCCTTTTCATTCACTTACAAATACATCTCTCATTCCACAATTATTTACAGTAAGAAAAAAAATATATCAAAAATATGTAACATGGTCCATGAATTCTTCATATGTTTGGAAATTTTAAAATTTCCCTGACTTTTCATGACTTTTTTGGAATTTCCCGACTTTCAGCATATTTTAAAACGTTTCCCTGACTTTCCCTGACCAATTTTTTTTTCCCTGACTTTCCCTGACTTTCCAGAAAGTGTGAACCCTGAATAAAGAACGTTTATTATTATAGTATACTATATATTTGGGTATATATATATATATATATAATATATATATATATATATATATATATTATATATATATATATATACTATATACTATATATATATATATATTAAGGACAATCAAATTATCTAGGTTAGGCCTACGTTTACGGCAACGTAGATCCATCTAGGCTATGTTTAGGCGTTCGGCATGGACGATCCATCTAGGTTAGGTTTAGCTCTATGCATCGACGATCCAGTATAGTTAGGGTCTCGGTTTAGGGACGTTTCCTAGTTCAGGTTATTATAAGCTTTCGTTTAAGTATACACATACTAAATCTGTGTATACTTAACAAGGAGGAACCTAAACCAAGACCTAACCTATATGGATCGTCGATGCCGGAGACCTGAACCTAACCTAGATGGATCGGCGATGCCGTACGCCTAAACCTAACGTAGATGGATCTAAGTTGCCGTAAATGTAGGCCTAACCTAGATGCTTTGACTCTCCTTGATATATATTATATATATATATATATATATATATATTACTATAATATTATATATATATATATATATATATATATATATATATATATATATATATATATATAATATATAATAAGTATACTATATATATATTATAATATAATATATATATATATATATATATATACGGTTATTTCTTTGCATATATTTTCATAGCATTATTAAATTAATATTTTTCCCCCTTTTTTTTGTATCGCTGGTAAAAAAAAAAGTATAAATTTGCAAAAATTTTAAAACATCTCTTTTTATACTATGGTTTCGTAACATATTTGCTGGCTATATAAAAAATAGCCTACGCAGTAAAGTGCAATAAAATGGAGTTCCGTTCTGTTAGAGTATAAGAAAAGCTATAGGATTATTCCAAACTTTGAAAGGATGTAACTTTTTTTTCTAAGGACATCTATCATCTGTCTTTTTTTTTATATTATTCTCATTAAGTTTTTGCTGTGATTTTTATAAAAATCGGCGGTGAAGACCTTCTGCAAGACTATTAATAAAAAATGCTATTAATGTCCGCTAAGTGACAAAAAAAAAAAAGAAAAGTACTGAAGTCAAAAAATTTGTTTGTAATGAAATATTTACTCACTTTTTTTTAAGAAATGATAAAATGGAACCATGGCCTTCATGACCAAAAAGGAAAGATAGATACTGGAGAGGCTTGCAATAATAATATTTAAGAGTTGGTGGAACAATCCAAGTAATATCTAGAGTATGCCTGTCATTCACAGGAATAACTTTGTAAAATTTATGAAAATTTTCAACAGAAAATGGAAAGCCCAAGTGTTTATATGATATTCTAGGTAAACCATTGTTGGGAATCTGAAAAAAATGCCATATATATATATATATATATATATATATATATATATATATAATATATATATATATATTATAGATATATATATATATATTATATATATATATATAATATACTATATATATATAATATATATATATATATATATATTATATATAATATGTAATATATCGTGGCGCAGGAGGTTGAGTCACCGCCTTTCATACGAGAGGACGCTGGTTCAAATCCTCCGCGTAACAGTTGGAGTTTTATCTGCCTGGGGGCAAGAATTAAAAACTTGACTGCTAACACGTTGGTGGCGCTGGTTTGGGATAGCCGCCTTAAAGTTCGATTTCCCCGTGTCGTGTTACCCCCTGCATAGGGGATAAAGCACGTTAAATAGTAGTTTATAATATATATATATATATATATATATATATATATATTCATATATAATATATATATATATATATATACTATATATATTATATATATATATATATATATATATACGAGTGTTGGGGCCCGCAACCCAAACAATATTGCGGCGCAAATCGCAATCGCAATTCGTAAGAAATAATTGCGATCGCAACCGCAAACGCAATTGCGGTAGACCGCGAATTGCGGTCGCAACCGCAATTCGCAACCGCAACTATTGTACGTTAAATATACTAAAACAAGAGAAATTAATAATATTAATCATATATATTTAGTATATTATATATATATATATTATAATAATATAATAGTATATATATATATATTATTATATATATATATATATATATATATATATATATAATATGAATATATAAATATATAATATTATTATATATATATATTAGGGGTACCGGATAACTGAAAATTTTCAGTTTCGGCCGGAACCGGAATTAGCCGGGAATCACAAAAAAAATTCCGGCCGAAATTCCGGCGGAACCGAAATTTCTTATGAACTTTCGTTTAACTATAAAGGAATTTTTAAAAACAAAATATTTATGTATAACTTTCCACATAAAATCTTACATTTAGTACAACGCCGTTTCATGAACATATGGAAAATCATCATCGAAGGGAATATCTGGAAGTCCAAAAATTTTAAATAGTAAAAGGGAGAGTCTTGTATTTTCTAGAACAGGTAGAAACCACAAAAGAGCAATAGATCCAAGCCGTGAGATAAGTGACTTTTGAGGAGAGTTTCTCCCCAAAAAAGATTTGGCATATCAATGACCCCAAATCACAGAAAATAATGAATTTTATCGCAATGAGTAAACAGCCATTCACAGTCACTGAAGAGCAGGGATTCATAGAACTTATTGCCCACTCTTCAACCAAAAATATCTTATTCCTGTAGGAAAATGATTTTGTAGAGATTTACCAACTTCTACAGGAAAGAATTATGATCAGCGAGTATTCGAGAAGCTTCTCTAAGGCGGCTGATCAGATATCCATTACTTACAGATATATAGAAAGCTAAATAATTCAAAGTCATTTATTTCTTTAACTGCACTCTGGCTTACCAGCGAGTTTAAAAAAATGGACTGTGTACTCCATTGAAAGTATTTCCCAGGTTCTCATTCTGGAATTAAAATCACTATAAGTTTTGAAATTATGACGAATAATTGGGAAATTCCTCCTAACAAAATCCATTTGATCCTTCGAGATGGAGCATATAACATGAAACTTGGAACTGATTTAGCAGGATACACAAGTTTTTCTTGTTTTGTTCATAAACTTCAATTTGTTATTAAAGATGCCTTATTTTCTCAAAGAACCTTGAGATTTAATAAAGAAATGTAGGAATATTTGTTACACATTTCAACCTCCTGTTTTAAGCTTTAATGAACTTAAAAGAATACAAAGGAGTTGGATCCACATCTTGCAAGCCCACTTATGCCAATTCAAGATGTTAATATAAGGTAGAATAGCACATATTTGATTCTAGAAAGAATTGAATGTTTGAAAAGACTTCTGCAAGTTTATATTATAGAACAATCAATCATTCAAGCTTTGACTGCTAATAAATGGCAAATACTTGAAAAAATTCTAAGAGTTTTGCAACCATTTCTCATGGTTACGGAAACTATAAGGCAAAATCAATTATATCATCAATTATTCCACATATTTGAGCCAGCATATTTCTCAAACTCTGAGGATGACAGCAGAGTTCAAGACTTTAAAAGAAGAGCTGAAGAATGCAATTAGAGTTTAGATTTATGAATAAAAAGGAAAGAGGAAAAGGAATCATTAGACATATATCAAACAATGGATAATTGTTTTAAATACGTTAGTAGCACCCAAGATACAACTGACTTTTATTTTCTGAATGAAATAAGAAAATGAGTTAAAATGGATGCTTGAAGAAATATACAAATAATTGAAGGTAGAAAAGTGATAATAGAAGTTAGTAGTTGACAGAAGAAGGTTTCAGCGGATGAGGTTTCATCCTATCCCATTTTCAGAAACCAAACTTATCTACAATGAACTTTAGATTTGCCAAGTACCTCAAAAGCATCAGGAACATTAGGAAAAAATATTACTGCAAAGTTACTTAGACATATATCAAAACGATAATTGTTTTAAATGATGTAGTAGACCCAAGATACAAACTGACTTTATTTTCTAATGAAATTAACGGAATTGAGTAGAGAAAATGGATGCTTGAAGAAATATTGCAAATAATTGAAGGTAGAAAGTCATAGTAGTTAGTAGCAGTACAGAAGAAGGTTCAGGCGGTGAGTCATCCATCCATTTTTTCAGAAACAAGATTATCTAGAATGAACTTAGATTTGCCAAGTACCTCAAAATCATCAGGAGCATTAAGAAAAGAAATTACTGCAAAGTTACTTTAGTTTTTAGTAAGTTTGAAGAAGAGTGAAAGTTGACAAGCGAGTCAGTTAGTGTTTAAAAAGGAAAAAAAAACGAAAAATCAGTGGCTCTTCAAAGGTGAAATTCTTAAAGAAATTGAATATTTTTTACCAGAAAATTCAATTTCTAATCTGGGAAAAGAAAGAATTACTAATGTGGTGGAAAGTGACAAACCTAAATTCCAAACATGCATACTAACCAAAAATTACTCCCCTCCAGTCCCCCCCATATATTCACGAGAAATTATTTTCATTTTTCAGGAAGCAAAAGAAATATATTTGAGCGAAAAAACGTTTAAAAGATATCACCCAATATGATGAATTTTTTTTACTTACCACAATTCCAGAATATTTTCAAAAGTGTTTAAGAAAGTTAACTTTATATATTATACTATATATATATTATATATATTATATATATACATATATATATATATATAATATATATATATATATATATATATATATATATACATAAATATATATATATTATAATATAAAAATTTAAATATATATATATATATATATATATATATATATAATTTTGAAAATTAAATTTGAATTTAATGAGAATATCTTATAATCCAATATTTTGAGGTATGGAGTAAATTTAGTTTTAAATAATTATTGTAGATATGTAATAAATGTGTATGAATGCTACACAAGACTACTATTATATTTTGTTAAAAAATGGGGCTAAGGGTTATGTAAAATAAATCCCTTCCATCAAATTTTTCTCAGAAGTAGATTAGTAATTCCGGTTGCCGGAATCACAAAAATAATTCCGGCCGGAACCGGAACCGCGAAAAAAATGTCAATTCCGGCCGACCGGAATTCCGTACACCTCTAATATTAATATATTGATATTAGTGATGGACCCGGATGTGCAAAATTTGACTGTTTGCGGTATGCGGAGCTAAGAATCGATGTGGCATCTTAAAGTAGATGAGCATGCGGCATGCATTTTTTTACTCTTTGAATTTGAATTAAAAATTATATATATATATATATATATATATATATATATATATATATATATATATATATATATATATATATATATATATATATATATATATATATATATATATATATATATATATATATATATATATATATATATATAGAGCTGAGAGCTGAGAGAAGTAAGTTGTATTTTGTACGAGCTCCCGTTGTGAAATTAGGTCATGTGAGCTCTTGAGTGTTGAGTCATTTCGTGTGATTAATATTTAAAATCACAAGTGCATTATCTTTCTCATATGTTAATGTAACATTTATTTCTTTAATAATTACGTATCTCCAGTGACATTGTTGTGAATCCATTTCATTATTGAACCGTGTATTTATATTTAATCTAGCAAGTGATTAAAAGTATTTTTCTCAATTTCCATATCGTATTCCTCACAGAAGAGTGAGTCATTATCGTCCTTTTAAATCAGTGTAACGCAGAATAGTGTACACAAAATGTGATATTTCCAAGCATATTTTACTTGTGATAAAAATATCTATAAACTATTTAGGATCTGAGAAGAATATTTATATGTTTCAAAATATTTATTTCTCGTGTTTGTATGTATAAAGAAGAAATCTCCAGAAACTTCAGGTATTTTTATTCATGAAAAATCTCTCTCTCTCTCCCCGTTGTAAAGCTCACGTATGTCAAATATTTAAGACTCTCACTCGCATCAATTTTACAAGTTCTCATTCATATTTCTATGATTGTAATTTAGTCTCCAAGATTTATATTTAAGAAGATTGAAACATTCCTGACGTAAAGAAATACAGCGGCTTAAGCAAATAAGAAGAAAAGATTCCCGCTGGGAAACGGTATTTGACGAAGAATAACCTTTAATATTAATAATAATAATTTAATAACCTTTGTGCTAACTTATATATCACAGGTTGCACGAACATTGCCATTTATTGGAAGTGAGAATTGAAGTAATGTGAATCCGAGCAATTTATGAAGAATATCGATTGTGACCCTTTTTTTGCATATAATTTTAGGCTAACTTAGATTTAGGGTTTGATATTTGATATCGTTATTTTTCATATTTGATATCGTTATTTAGGGTACGATTTTAATGTTTGATATTTGATATCGTTATTTTGACATTTGATATCGATTATTTAGGGTACGATTTTTAATGATATATATATATATGGATGGGTATATTGTGGGTATATGTGGGGGATTTTAAAGAATTTTTTAAATAATTAAATAAAGAATTAATAGATAAGAAAGTTTTATTTCATGTAAAGTTTAAAGAAAAAAGAAAAGAAAAAAGTGTCAGAGTGGGGCAGTATAAATTGATAAAATACTCCGCTTAAGCGGGAATAAGTGTTTGTAAAATAAAAGAAATACGAAACATATAGAAGGGTATATATATATATATATATATATATATATTATATATATATATATATATATAATTATATATATATATATATATATATATATATATATATATATATATATATATATATATATAAACTGATAGAGTGTAGGTTTTAACCTTTTATATTTTTTTATATCTTTTATATTTTTTATATTTTATGTTTCCATTTTAACATTTTCTTATTATTATTGTGGGTATTGTGGGTGTATTTGGTGAGCGGGGTGGTGGCCTTTAGGTGTGTGGGAAGTGCCTAGGGTGGGGAGTCCCACAAAGCGTGCAGCCTCGAGTGAATATAATAGAAGAAGCGAAGATGGGAGAGAGAGGTAGATTTAGGTGGGACTGTATGAACGTGAGAGGGGTAACGAGGATTTGAAGAGGAGAAGTTGGTTAAGTTTGAAAAAAAAAGATGGGATGTTGCTAGGGGTAAACAGAAACTAAGCTGAAGGGAAAAGAGTAGATGGATTGAAATTACAAGGGTAGATTTCAGGCGGAACGAGGAGTGGAGGGCGAGGAAGGGGTGGAATAGTTCATGAGGAAAGAGTGTGGATAAGTAAGGTTGGCAGACAGGTGAGTGTTCGAGGATAATGTTGGGTAAAGTGAAATTCGGGGGGAAATGTGGGTTTTTATATGCGCTTATGCACCAGTGAATGGAGCGAGGGGGGAGGAGAGAGAAAGATTTTGGAATGAGTTGAATGAATGTTGGGAAAGTTTCGGTGGTAAATGATA
Source organism: Trachelipus rathkii (assembly GCA_015478945.1). NCBI lineage: Eukaryota > Metazoa > Arthropoda > Malacostraca > Isopoda > Trachelipodidae > Trachelipus > Trachelipus rathkii. The sequence goes on from JABUQX010006145.1 coordinate 40,982, forward strand.
AAATTTGTTTATTGGGAGATTTGAATCAGGATGGGAAGGGACGGGGTGGGAAGAATAATAGACCATTGGGGTAGGGGAAGGAATGTTAAGTGGAGAAAGTCTGTTAAGTTGTGTGTCGAAAGAAGAATGATAGTCGGGGAATACTTGCGTTTCCAAAAAAAGTGAAAATCACATATTACAATGAAGAGTGAGATTAACGGGGGGGAGGGCGTACTGGATTATGTGTGTGTAAAAGGGAAGGATAGAGGCAGACTAGATGTAAATGTATTTTGAGGGGCGGGGAGGGGGATATCGGATCACTATTGGTGTTGCTAGGATAAGGTGGGGAGGCAGAGGTTGACGGTTAGGAAAGGGGGAGAAGAAGAGGAGAGTAGAATGATAAAGGTGAAAAAATTGGAGGAGACAGTGTGTAAGGAGGGAGTTTAGGAGAGGTATGGAGGATAGGTGGAGAAGACGTGAGAGGGACGGGAATTGGGGAGGTGGAGGGGAGTGGATGAGATTTAAAGAGGCAGTATGTGAAGAGGCTAAAAGGGTATGTGGAGTAAAAAGGGGTGGTGCCAAGCAGAAGGAAAGGACCGGTTTGCTAATGAGGAGGTGAAGGAGGTGGTGAAGAGGAAAAAGGAGGCTTATGTGGAATGGGGGAGTAGGAGAGAGGAAAGCTGGGAGGATATAGAAGGGTTAGAGTGGAAGCAAAGAGGGCTGGTGGAGAGGACGAAGAGAAGAGCAAAAGATGAATGGTGTAGAAAAGGGACGGAAAATTTTGAATCGGGGAGTAAGATGTTCTGGAAAGAAGTAAATAAAAAAAGGAAGAAGAAGGAGAGGTTGGGGAGGGGATTAAGGGAGGAGATGGGAGTGGATAGGAGGAGAGAATAGGGTGAGGGAAGAGGTGGGGGGAGGATTTTAGTGGATTATTAATGAAGGGGTGGGGGAGGAGAAAGATTTGCGCAAGGAGCTAGGATGGGGAATGGATTGGGGGAGGAGGGGGAGATGAATTAACAAATGAGGAAATAATTAGGGCCTTGAAGTAAAGGAAAAAAAGGGAGCCGCAGGTCTGGATGGTGTGAGAATTGAAATGTTGCAGAAGGGAGGTAGAGGGGTGGAGGAATGGCTGTTACAGGTTATTAATATATGTGGAGGAGTGGTGAGGTACCACAGGATGGGGAGGATGTTTGGTTTCCCTGTATAAGGGGAAAGGGGATAGGGTGGAGTGTGGGAATTATAGAGGTATATGTCTTTTAAGTGTTGGTAGGGAAAAGTGTATGGGAGAATACTGATTGAGAGAGTGAGAGGTTTACGGAGGAGAGAATGGGGGAAGAAACAAGGAGGATTTAGGAGGTAAGAGGTGTGTTGGACCAAGTGTTTTACACTAAGATGCTGGTGGAGAAAAAGTATAGAGAGAAAGGGAAAGTGTATGGGTGTTTTTTAGATTGAGAGAAAGCATATATGATAGAATGAAGAGGGGTGAATTGTGGAGGGTGTTGGAAGAAAATGTGGGGGGTAGATTAGGCAAAGGTATTAGGGCCTTTTATAGGAATAGTTGAATGTGTGTGAGAGTGTTAGGAAGGGAGAGTAGAGTGTTTGGTGGTGAGAGATTGAGCAGGGTGTGTAATGTCGCCGGGCTATTCAATTTGTTTTATGGGGAGAGTGTTTACCAGAGAATGGTGAGGAGGGGAGGGGGGTGGAACTGATGAATGGGAATGATAGAAGGGAAATGAACATTGATACTTTTGCGGACGATACTTGCCTAGTGGCGAAGAACGCGGAAAGGCTGAGGTATTTGGTGAGGAAGTTTGAGAGAATGTGTGGACAAAAGGGGCTAAAAATAAATCCAGGTAAGAGTAAAGTGTTAGTGTTTGAGGAGAGGAAAGAGAGGAGGTGGAGGGGTTAGAGGTAGAGTTAGGGGGGTGTAGTATTGGAAGAAGTAAAGATTTCGGTATGTTGGATGATTTGGGTAAGGAGGGATGAAGGAAGGGATAGATCATAGAGTAGGAGAAGGAATGAAGAGCTTGATGGTCTGAGAGAGAATTATGGAACAGGGGGATCTATTCAGCTGAGGAGTTAAATAAGTATGTTTGAAAAAATTTGTGTTACAGCGGTACTATATGGGTGTGAAACTTGGGGGTTGGAATTGCAGGTCCAGGAGAAGTTGGAAGTATTGGAGATGAAGGGGTGAGAGCGGTTTTGTGGGTTAGCAGAAGGGGAGAGGATTAGGAATAGGGTGGTGAGGAAGAGATGTGATTGGAGGAATGCGTCTGGTGGAAGAGCGGAGAAGGAATGTGAAGAGGTATGGCACGTGAGAATGAGAGAAAACAAGGAGAAAGTTTGGGTTTTAAGGGGGGAGATTATTTTTTTGGGAGGCGGAGGATAGGAAGGAAGGGAAGGGGGACAAGAAGGAGGTGGCATGGATGGAATAAAAGGAGATGCTGGGAGGAGGGAGGATGAGGAGGAAGAGGGTAGGGTGTTGGCGAGAGATAGAGTGGGGTGGAGGAGGTGGGTGAGGCGAAGATGAGGGGAAGTTGAATGAGAGAGCTGTACGTACCACTAGCCCCGCTCAAAGCGGGGAAAAAGTGAAGGCAAATAAATAAATAAATATATATTTTACAGTTGTCACTCCACTTCACCGTCAGAAGCCCTATTCAACGGAGGGGGTGCTTGCACAGCTCAGATATTCATCAACTAACGCAAACTACGCAGAAGAGCACAGACGCAGGCTTTAAAATGAGAGAGATTAAATTCAGCAGGAAACACAGAAGATGGAAGAGAATCCTCAGAAACGAGGGCAGGAATCGAAGGAAGCACAGCCAGCGGAAAAAAGCCTGGAGTTACCCGAATATCAACACAAAAAACTCATTGGCCCGCGCGAAACAGCCACCACCTTTTGCTCGAGGCGTCGTAAAATGGTGGACGCGAGTGAATAAGCTCCCTCGAGCAAATGCCGCTGCGGAGCGGTACCTATAGAAAAAGAGAATAAAAAGCACCAACATCGCGCCGTAAAGATTGAGGGTCAAATGAACTGGAAAGTGCAGAACATTTAAAGCCTTTGGCCTTGTTGCCTCAACCCTAATCCAAATGCTGGGTGAAAACCAGAGCCCCCCCCCCTGATATGAGAGCAAGTATCCATACAGGTGATGAGGCCCTTTATAGTCTGGAGCAAACGAGAAAGAGAAAAAGAGTCTTCGCAGCGCTAATCGAAACTCCTTTTCTTTGAGGCCGCCCTAGCGACCGTTGTGATGTGAGGTTTCCAAGACATTGTTTTGTTTATGTTTAAGCCAAGGATGTATCATTGTGAACAACAGAAGAGAGGAGAGAACCGTCGAAAGAGCTAGGAAAGTTGGGAAGTGTTTTTAAGAGGGAGATTTGTAAAAGTTTGGTTTTTAAAAAACTGAATTTCACAAGGTTGAGACGGACCCCCACCAGGAAATTTCTATCCGCATCATCGGAGAATAGAAATCGGAAAGCATTAAGACGAGAAGCAATTCTAGAAGTAAAAAGAAGGAGAAGAATTGAAGAAGAACTTGAAGAATGAAGGGTCGAGTCATCGCATACGAGTGGATAGAGTTAGAGTGCAGTGAGAAATCATTAATGAAAAGTAGGAATAAAGTAAGAGATAAGACAGAACCTGAGGAACACCACTTTTGACAGACAAAAGAACAGCCGATATTGAGTGATTGGAAAGAAAACTAGACATAAGTAAGCAAGAGAAGGAGGAAACCCAAAGGGGGAGCTGTGGAGAGCAGTGAGTCGTGCCATACCCGGTCAATTGCCTTGGATATGTCAAGCGCCACCACCGAAGTCTCCCCGTAGAAGTCTCTCCCGTAATTCTAAGGGCGGAAAACCATAAATCAGTGAGATAGGAAAGTAATATCGCCAGTAGACCTTCGAGCTCCCGAAAGCCGTACTGGCTATCGGAAAGAAGTGAATGAGACCCCAGATATCTAAGAAAGGAGAGTTGAGAGGATTCAAAGATCTTAGATAGAAATACAAGTGAGAGCTAATAGGCGATAGTAGGAAGGATCAGAGCGGCTTCCTTCTTTTCGGAACAGGTTGGGACATGTGCGTGCTTCCAAAACACTGAGGAAGATGTATTAGTATGAGAACCATAGAGAATATAGTTGAACAGGGGCGGGTCAGCCACGAAAGCATACTCATCAAACATCAGGAGGAATGCCATCGCGGCCACCCCGCCTTTCCTAACCTTCATTAGATTTCAGGAACCCATGCACCCGATCAAATGTAATCACAGGCAATGGCATAGGACACCTGAGAGAAGAGGGGAGGAGGAGGAGAATACCAGAACTCGCTCTAGGTGAGTTAGAGGAAAAGTAGGAGGCCGAAGAGATTCTTGCTTTTGCAGTTGAGAATTACAGACACACGACACCACAGATAGAATAACAGCCGGAGAAGACAGATTTAGCCAGAAGTTGTTTAGAAGATGTTTTTGGCAAGAGGCCACAGAAAGATTATCAGCTCGGAGAACAAGGAGTTAGCGCACTTTCTTCTTGATGAAAGCCCGCTTTCTCGACAAAGAGTATCTCTGCAACGATTCCGTCAGGCTGAATGAAAATTAGCAAGAGGATAGAAGAGCGAGAAATTTTTTCCACCCCCGATAAGCACTGTCTCTAGCCTGAATGACCAGAAAGCAAGCACGATCGAACCTGGATTATGAGGAGAGAAAAATTTAGTCGAAGAAGGAAATGAACCTGCTACTACCATCAACAATTACAGCTTCCACCATATCGGCAGAAGCCGAAGCGTCACCAGAGTCAAGCAGTCATTCCAATTTATAGCTAGCGTAGAAGCAACGCAAGCCCCAATCGGCCAGATCAAAGTAGCCAGAAAAAACGCATATATAATACTATATACTATATACTATATATACTATATATATATATAATATACTATATAACCTATATATATATATAGTATGATATATATATAGTATATATCATTATGATAATATAATATATAGTATATATATATATATATATATATTATATATATATATATATATACTATATATATATATATATGATTATAAAAATATATATATAGTATATATATATACGTATTATATATATATATATATATATATATATATACCTATATATATATATATATATCATGTGACTATATAATATATTGCGTAATATATTATAGGATAAAGAAGCGTATACAGCAGTACTTAGAATTTTCCACATGTTTTTATTGATAACTACTGTAATCAGACGTTCGATAAAGCGTCTATCCAATCATCAGTGGATTAAAAACATGAGCACATTCAAAATAAAATGATATAATTTATTATGATAAATAAACAAAAGTTTTTGCACCTCCATATCGAATAAATCTGCTAAAACATTAAAACAGAAGCTGAGAATGAATACTGGTTGGTTGGTTTTTTATTTAATATCAAATGAAACAGGACTATATAAAGGAAAAAATCAACATGACTTAAACGATTTTTACAAATAATAATTAATAATAATAATAGATAATAATTAATGAAAATAATAATAATAATAATAATAATAATTCATATAATAATAAATAATAATGAATAATGAATAATAATAATAATAATAATAATAATCTGTAAAACATTGTCTAAACTTGTTACGATTTTGAAACAATTTCAAACCAGAGATAAAATTAAATTTTTTTATGTTTCTTTATTTTTTAAAGTTGCGCGTTGCGATTGCGGTTTGTGTAGATTGTTGCTTAAAATAATTGCGTCGCAAGCCAATTCGCAACTCATTCAAAATAATTGCGGCGCAATCGCAACCGCAACCGAGATAATTGCGATCGCAATTGCGGCCGCAACAAGTTGCGCCGCAAGTGCCCAACATGAATATATATATATATAATATATATATATATATATATATATATATAATATATATAAGTATATATATATATATATTATATATATTATATATATATAGTAATAGTATATATATATCGATATATCGATAATATATATATAATTATATTATATAATATATATATATATATATATAGTACCTTATATATATTATATATATATATATATATATTATATATATATATATATATATATATATATTGTTTGGCCAGAGGCCGGAGCCTTCAGCAAGAATTTATGTATATAAGTACAAATTATAGCGGAGACTTGAGCGTCTTCTCTGTTCATGTTGATGGAAGCTAGTAAACATGTAAAATAATAAATAAGATGATAAACTTCCATGGGGTGGTTCTTGAGTTTTTGTGACAATTCATTAATGTTGCAAGCTCAGAGTTAACTTTGATGATCTAAATATTTTGTCTCGTGTGAAATAAACTAAGAACAATAGTGGAAGCTGAACAGGCCCTGAAGCTCACAAAAGTGCACAAAGCATTATGAAATGAATTTTAATTTCGCCACGCAGTAGTCATTATTTAATAATAAAAAAGGTTTACTGTCCTGTTGTAGAGGAATAAATGTTTTCATATTTTTAATTTAATTTGCTTCATATAGAGGTTCATATGAAATTAGGATTTAGTACATTTAAGAATCAGATCTTCCTTATCAAAAGTGCAAAATCATAATTTTGAAAAATTTGCGTTAGCTGAAGACCTTTTTTTTTCTACCATTATTAGTGCACAACCCCTCCATGAACAGGTCTACTATGCCTGTGGGTGGTCGTGAAAACTTTGATAATAATAATAATAATAATAATAATAATAATAATAATAATAATAATAATAATAATAATAATAATAATAATAATAATTATAATAATAATAATTGATTTTTGTATCTGTTGCAGAACACTTTCTCTTCATGTTTCTCGAAGCCAAAGTAAAATACAAAAATTATTATTATTATTATTATTATCATTGTTTACGCTTTCATGTTTTTGTATTTGCTATATGTTTTTATTTCTTGTGTTTTAGGTTGCTGTATATTGGTTATTATTGTTTGTAAGCTATAGAGCTTGGCCCTTCAGGCCTTTATGCAAGTTGTCTCAAGGTCAAATGATGGGTCAGAAATTCGTATTTCCATATTTTGGTGTGTGAGAATTTCGACGTGGCCAAGGCGGGTTTGCGTACATTTCGAATATCAAAGTTGGGTGGACATTGACTCGTTTCTAATCTTTTTGTTTTATCTTATTGCTTTTTTGGATTTTCTATTCTCTATTATTTAAGGAGAGTTCTTGTAGTTATTTTCTTAATGTATTTCTTATTGTTTAGATTAGCTAGGAAATTTAATAATAATAATAATAATAATAATAATAATAATAATAATAATTACCTCTGAAAATACTTCGACAACCAATTCTTCCATTTTGCTTAAACTCTATCTGTAACGAGAGTCATGTACTGAGCAGCATAATACTTTTTCCTAAAACAAATTAATAAATTGTATATTAGTAATGTTATCAGCTGTAATATATATATATATATATATATATATATATATATATATATATATATATATATATATATATATATATATATATATATAATATATATATATATATAAAATATATATATATATATATATATATATATATATATATATATATATATATATATATATACCATATATATATATACCGTATATATATATATATATATATATATATATATATATATATATATATATATATATATATATATATATATATATATATATATATTAGGGATGGGCCGGATATCCGGCAACTATCCGGTATCCGGCCTATCCGGCAAAGTTTTTGACTATCCGGTATCCGGCCGGATATCATTGTTATCCGGCCGGATAACCGGATAATTACTTCCCTAGTAGGTTCTTTCTCGTTGAGGGAAATATTCAAAATAATTTTAAAATTATATATATATATATATATATATATATATATATATATATATATATATATATATATATATATATATATATATATATATATATATATATATATATATATATATATATATATATATATTATATATATATATATATATACTTGTTAAGAATTTCGATGTTGGGTACCTATGTTATATTATTTATTCATCATTTATTTTTACTGTACAATCATTTTATCTGAAATTTGAAGAGTGGCGACGTTTTTATAAATTATATTCGTATAACTAAGCTTAAGAAAATTGTATAAAGAAAAAGAATAAATTGTTGATTTCAGAAGCTTTTTTATTCAGGCATTAGCATTTAAGTTTTGTTAATCAAACACTTGTTACAAAACTTTCACATCTAAATGGAAAAATAATGCACCGATTTTTCGGTGTTGCTGCCAGAGGTACAAAGATGGCCAACGTGTAAAAATTTGTGGACTATAAATTTTGGCATTCCACTGAAATTTCACAATTTTTTTTGGTAGTCCTCTAATTGCGGAATTAAATTGCGGAATGATATAGGCATTCCACTAACTGCAATTCCGCAACATTTTCAAAATTTGCGAATCGCCAATTCAGCAATTTATTTTGGTATTCCGCAATTGCGGACTTAAATTGCAGAACGCCCACCTCTGATATATATATATATATATATATATATATATATATATATATATATATATATATATATATATATATATATATATATATATATATATATATATATATATATATATATATATATATACAGGGTGTCTCACGAGTTATGTTACAGCGGTGTATCACCGTACGGGATGTATAAGTATGAAAATGTGGAAGAATATAAGTTCGATTATTTAATTCATTAAGGAGGATGGGATATGCTACGTTGGTGTCTGCGCACGCGCAATACGGAAACCGCACAAACATGCGAATGTCGAATGGGATAATATATTTTTATGGCTTCTGTGAAATGCACATAAAAAATGAGGTGGGCTCTTCCTATTGACATTATTTGATACGGTTGTTCGTTTCCACGCAATGTACCCATAAACAACTAAACGTCATCCGTAGACATCATGTGCCTACAAAAGCCGAAACGTGTCAATATGAAATAATTTGGTTAAATACAATAGGCATATCCAATAGTATTTAAAAATATCGATACAGCTAACAAAGGAATTAAATTAAAATACCTAATGCATGCCCTTTTAGATTATTACATTGATACGTAGCCTAATAAATACGGCCATGTGAATGTGTACAACCAACTAACAGCTATCATATGGAGGTTATGTCATAACCTACAAATTATGCGTAATAAAGTGTAGTGAAACGTATAACTTCAAAGTGGTTTGTTAGTCAGAGCCATACATTTGGAACATGCCACGTGACCAGTATACGCAGGACGAAAAGCGTGACATGTTGGAGGTGTACATTACGCAAAACAGGAATGCTCACAGAGCTGCTGCAGAATGTGGACAACGTTATCCACATCGACGACCGCCGAGCCACATGGCATTCCATAGAGTTTACAGACGGTTTCAAGGTACAGGGTCGGTAGTTCAACCCTCTCATCACATACGGGACGGGGGTCATGTCCGTACGTTCATTCGACGTCGAACTGGACGTTCTGCTATACACCCATGAAAATCCAACGTCCTCATTACGACAGGCTAGTTCGGTCTTGGGAATATCGAAGGAAACCGTACGACGGATTCGTATTGCATACAACATGGATCCATATAGGCCATACATTGTGCATGGTTTGCATCATAAGACCAAAGGGTGGCTGGATTCCTGGCTGTCATTGATTGCCTTCTAATGGATGTACCGGACTTATTGGAAAATATCTTATGGACCGATGAATCTCGCTTTACCAATAACGGTATGCATAACAGGTGGAACTTCAGACAAATCCCCATATAACATTCACTAGCCATCACCAGGTCTCATACTCAGTCAACGTTTGGTGTGATATACTCAATAGTAGGATTATCGGGCCTTAGTTCTTCGAGGGAAATTTGACAGGACAGCGTTAACTCCATTTCCTGCAGACCGTCCTTGTTGACTTCCTGAGTGATATACCTTTAAGAACACAACAAAGAATATATTACTAACATGATGGGTGCCCAGCACATAATGCAGCTATAGTGACGACCTACCTCGACAGAACCTTTCCGGGAAGATGGATCAAAAGATCTGGTCCATTTCCATGGCCTGCGCGTTCACCCGACTTAACACCACTGGACTACTTTCTGTGGGGGTATCTCAAACATACCGTGTACGCTGGGTTTAATGACCCAGTAATCTCGCCCGATGATCTTCGCCGTCGAATAACCAACGCATGTAGGGGAATCAACCCGGCGTCACTGTCATTGGCATGCAATGAAACCTGGCTCCAGAGGGCTGAGGCATGTATTCGCGTGGATGGAGGCGTCTTCGAACAACATTTGTAAATACTGTATGTACAAGTTGAAACGACCTAACGTTCTTCTCCCTTCTTGCATGCTGTGGATAAGATTCATAGGTGTAAATTTGTTATGATACTATTAACAACGTTATTACATTACATGTATCGATATTATGAGCTGTCTTGGATACCATTGTTTTCTTCAATCTTTTCACATTCACGTTTAAAACTATTGTTGGTAACATTGACGCGTTATGGGTACATTGAGTGGAAACGAAGAACCGTATCAAAAAATGTCGAGAGGAAGAGCCCACCTCATTTTTTATGTGCATTTCACAGAAGCCATAAAAAATATATCATCCCATTCGACATTCGCATGTTTGTGCCAACGTTTTCATGTGCGCGTGCGCGAACCAACGTAACATATCCATCCCCATAATGAATTAAATAATCGAACTTATATTCTTCCACATTTTCATACTTACACCCCGTACGGTGATACACAGCGTAACATAACTCGTGAGACACACTATATATATATATATATATATATATATATATATATATATATATATATATATATATATATATATATATATATCTACTTTATCTAGTATATATATATATATATTTCTATATATATATATATATATATATATATATATATATATATACCAGAGATAAGGAAGGTAGAGCACAGGACTCCACATATTTTAGAAAAAATTCTAAGTCCAAAATCAATATATCAATATGTATATATAATATTAATTATAATATATAATATATAATAATAATAATATATTATAATAATAATATAATATACATAATATAATAATAGTAATATATAAGGCCTATATATACATATCGATATAATGATTTTGGATAAAACTCATATATTGCAAAATCATCTATGCCTACTACTACCATATAGCAGTATATATATAACAGACTGCCGGATATCAGTTCCGGTTTTAACTTCCAGCCGGATATCCGGTATCCGGCTAATTCACTATCCGGCCACATCCTAATATATATATACATATATATATATATATATATATATATATATATATATATATATATATATATATATATAAAGAACACATAATGCGAACTAAATACATATATATATATATATATATATATATATATATATATATATACAGTGGCGTAAATAACGCCCCCGCAAGCCCCGCGGTGCGGGGGGGCGCAGGAGCCGAGAGGGCGCACGGTGGGTAGAGGAATGACTTACATTTTGATGAAAACTATCTATAATTCACCCTCTCCCCTCTCTCTCTTTATATATATATATATATATATATATATATATATATATATATATATATATATATATATATATATATATATATATATATATATATATATTCTTTATGCTTTCTTTCTTCACCTTCCTCTTTGATATAATAATAATAATAACATATATATATATATATATATATATATATATAATATATATATATATATATATATATATATATATATATATATATATATATATATATATATATACTATATTTTTAACCCGATATATTGATAGTAAATCTGGAAACTTACTCAATATATTGATTCTTAAAAGTCACCTGGAGAATGAGAAAAGCAGAACAAAATATATGAGTGCTCCTATTCAGAATGAACTCGTTAGTTTGGCTTCACAACATGTGCTCCGTGACATAATAAGTGAAACTCAAGATGTGCCCTTTTTTTCTCTTATTTTAGATGCGACCCAAGATATTTCTAAAACTGACCAACTGTCAGTAGTAATAAGATATGTCTGCATCAATTACGATGAAAAGCTTCAAATTAATGAGTCATTCCTGGGGTTTATCCCCATAACAAATCAAAAGGCCGAAGGTTTAGAAAGTGAAGTGTGTAAGTTTTTGGAAAGCAATAATTTTTCAATTAAAAAGTGCAGAGGGCAGGGCTATGATGGTGCTACTGTTATGAGTGGGAAAATCAAGCGAAAGTCGCCTAATGCAGAGTATGTGCATTGTGCAAATCACAACCTTAACTTAGTCTTGAATGATTCTGTAAAGGAGATTACAGAAATGATTGTTTTTTATGATGTGATTAATGAGATATATGGGTATTTCAGTCAGAGTCTTCCAAGATGGCAATCACTGAAAGAAATTTCTTCAGAAACCTGTATGGTCAACAAAACTGTTAAAAGACTGTGCCTAACTAGATGGTCTTCGAGGTTCGATTGCTTGTTGGCAGTTAAAGTTAATTTAATTTATATTTTGAATTGTTTATCAAAAATCATCCCAACTTCAACAAAGAGCTCTGAAGTAGTTGAGGCGACAGCATAAAGAAGACAAATGTCTACTTTTCACTTCATTTTAATGCTTGTGTTTCAAAGCAAAATTTTGGAAAGTATTAACATCACTTCTAAAACACTCTGAAAATCAGACATCCATGGATGAAGCTTCCACTCTTTTAGAAGGTGTGTCACCAAACTAAACCAGTTGCGGGGAGAGTTTTACAAGCTAGTGGAAGAGGCCCAGGAAATTGCAAGAAGCTGGCAAAGTGAGACTTCATTGCCTACTAAACGCAAAAGCAAAGTGACAACTAATAAAAAGTTATTTGAGAAGTACCATGACGACCGTAAGGTTAAGTGAATTGGCTGTACTTAGCATAGAGTATGATAAGGCTCGCGCACTGGACTTGGAGAAATTAGTGCGAACATTTTGTTATGCAAAGAGACGAAGGGGATTAATGAGCATTTAGAAAACTATTAATGTCAAAGTTAGAAAGTAATGACAAATGTTGTATTGTTTATTAGTAAGTTTTTGATTTACTTTACCAATAACAGTAATGTAAAAGTGTTTTAAAAATGCGCATCTCTTATATATATATATATATATATATATATATATATATATATATATATATATATATATATATATATATATATATATATATATATATATATATATATATATATATATATATATATATATATATATATATATAAACCTTTTCATTGTAATACACTCTGGTTCTTTTGTAATGCTAATGTGACTTTTCTTTGATATGAACAAGAAAACCTTTTTTGTCATTCAAGTTCCAAAAACTCTATCCACCCCGTCCATGACTAAAGGGGGCGCACAAAATAAGTCGCGGGGGGGCGCAACTGATAATTACGCCTATACAGATATATATATATATATATATATATATATATATATATATATATATATATATATATATATATATATATATATATATATATATATATATATATATATATATACTATATATATGTTTGTGCTATATATATATATATATATATATATATATTTATATATATATATATATATATATATATATATATATATATATATATATATATATATATATATATATATATATATATCTGCTACTATATATATATTATTCTGCTTCTGTTTTTTCCAGATCTGGCTTATGAGGAGATGATGATGTGAAGAACAGTGCAACAGTTTTTTTTGTATCTAGTGCGCCTGTTTGTAAGTAAGTAGTGTAGAGTGTAGATTAAGTTTTATGTCTGTAGTGATTTTGTCATTTAATCTGGTCTTTCTTTTTTCAGTTGGTAATTCTGTAATTGAATGTTGATGGTAATACAGGGGTATGTAAAATATAACAAAATATAGAAGTTGGGTTGGACGTGGGATAGCGATGAAATTACCTCCCGTTTTGGCTTATAGTGTGTAGGGTCTCCCATGACATTCCAATGCCTAATGGTTCGTCTTTTGCGTTCATATCCACACTCATCCTCCAGACAACATCTTACAGACATCACCTTGAACATATAATATACACATACTTATATCCACATCCCTCTTCTAGACAACATTTTACAAACATCCTTACCCCTTATATCCCTATGTGTGGGGGAGAAAGCTGCCCACAGCGTCTGTTCTGCGTGTGGTAGAAGGCGACTAAAGGGCCGGAGGTAGTTTGGTTGGCTGCTCACAACCACTTATCTTTTGCCAGGAACATGCCTCGGAGGTCTTGATCGCCGTAAGCGACCTTTTATCTTTCGTCGAGATTGTATGAATCGTATGGATACATGGAATGTGAGAGGAATAAATGTTGAGAAGAAAAGGAGAGAGGTGATGTATGTATGTATTTAGAAAGGGTAAATTTGATTTGCTAGCTGTGACAGAAACAAAGATGAAAGGAAACGGCGGAAATGAGTGGTGTGGTGTGAAATGTGTATGTGCTGGTGTGGAAAAGAATGAAATGTGGAGTAAAGAAGAAGGAGTAGCAATTCTGATGAGTGACATGTGGTAGATTTTGTTTGTGTGAGTACAAGAATTCTAATGGTTAAATTTAAGTTTGAAAAGGTCAAGGTATTTGTGGCTGTCACATATGGTCTATCTGAAGGTAATGTTGAAGAGAGTGCGATTTTCTGGGATAATCTTAATGATGTTTTGGATGGGGTGAGTAGGAGCTTCAGATTGATTGTGTTGGGTGACCTAAATGGTTGGATACTTGATCAAAAAAGGGATGGTACAACAGGTGGCTTTAGGGTGTCGGGAGAACATGAGAATGGTAGGAAGGTGAATGATTTCTGTGAGGAGAGAGATATGTGTGTAAGTAATACTTTCTTTAAACACAAGAGTATTCATAAGTATACTAGAGTTGGTGTAGATAGAGATGGTATCGAAGTGAAAAAGTATGATTGATTTTGTTTTGGTGAAGAAACAGATGTTGAAGTATGAGTTGGATGTTAAATCAGTGAGGGGTTAGGAATGGGATTATCGGATCATTATGTTGTTTATGTAATATTAAGTTAACGGGGGAAGGGGGGCTTGGATGGAGAGGAAGGCGATAAGGAAGGATGTGGGTAGAATTAAGAGTGAGAAGTTAAGTGAACAAGGTAAAAAGGATAAGTATCTAAGAGCGCTTGCAAATAAATCAATTGAAAGTGAACAAGTTTAAGCTGAACAAATTTGGATGCAAATGAAGGAAGTGGTTGTTAGTAGTACAAAAGAAGTATGTGGATGTGCTAAAGTAGGAAGTAAGAATGTTAACCAGTGAGTGGTGGAATGAAGAGGTGATGCAAGCGGTTAAAGGTAAAAAAAAAAAAAAAAGGCGTAGCTGAATGTACTAAAAGCCAATGATGAGGTTTCAAAAGAAAGATGTTTGGAATTATATAAGGGGGGAAAAAAGAAATACTAAAAAATGCATACGTAGGAGGAAAAAAGAGGTAAATGAACAGTTTGGAAGGAGGATGAATTATTACATGGAAATAGGAAGCTTTTCTGGAAAGAAGCCCGAAAGGTTAAGAATGAGAATAAAGGGAATCTGCTTAGAATAATGAATAGGGTTGGTGCTTTCGTAACTGATGAAATGGATGTGATGAGAGTGTGGAGTGAACACTTCAAAAATCTGCATAACATTGGCAATAATGAAGAGGTGATAATGAATGTGTGTGGGTTTGATGGTGCAAGAAGGAATAGTTATTTTGGGGATGAGGTCATTAGTAAAAAGGAGGTAATGGGTAGAGTGAGAAAGTTGAAGAATGGTAAATCTGCAGGTATAGAGTAAAATTACTGGTGAAATGATCAGAACGGAGGCGAGATGGTGATTGATTGGATTTGGAAGTTGTGTAATAAAGCGTTTATGGAGGGTATAGTTCCAAGTGATTGGAGGAGAGCAGTAATATATATATATATAAGGGTAAGGGAGATAAGGCGAACTGTAGAAATTATAGGAGAATAAGTTTATTGAGTGTTGTAGGGAAGGTATATGCTGGTATTTTGGTCGAAAGAGTGCGTCGAGTGACTGAAGGACTGATTGGTGAAGAACAAGGTGCGTTTAGGAGTGGTAGAGGATGTGTGGATCAAATCTTTACATTGAAACAAATGATTGAGAAAATGAGGGAGAAGAAGAATAAATTGTATTTAGGTTTTATAGATTTGCAACAGGCGTAAGCTCCTACTCACCCCATCCAAAACATCATTCAGATTATCCCAAAAAATCGTACTCCCTTCAACGTTTCCCTCAGATGGACCATACGTCACAACCACACATCCCTTGACCTTTTCAAACTTAAATTTAACCATTAGAATTCTAGGACTCACACACACAAAGTCTACCATAGCTCTGTACAAGTCACTCATCAGAAATTGCAACTCCTTCTCTCCTCCCTCTCATTCCTTCCACACAAGCACACACACATTTCACATCACACCACTCATTTTCACCATTTCCTTTCATCTTTGTTTCAGTTTTCAGCGAGCAAATCAAATTTGTCCTTTCCAAATACATCTATCACCTCTCTCCTCAACATTTATTCCTCTGACATTCCATGTACCCATATGATTCATACAATTTCGCCGAAAATTAGAAGGCCGTTTACGGCGACCACCTTCGAGGCATGCATCAGCATTCTTAGCAAGAGATAGGTGGTAAGTGGGCAGCCAAATCCAGCTACCACCGTCCATTAGTCGCCTTCTACGACACGCAGGACATGTGTGGGCAATTCTCCCACACATATTGATATGAGTAGTAGGGATGTCTGTAGAAGTGTTGTCAAGAAGAAAGGGTGTGTACTTTTAAGTATGTGTATATGATATGTGGATAAATGGTGGTCAGTAATATGTTGCCTGGAGGATGAGTGTATAAAGAATATGAACGCAAAAGAGAAAGGTGCACCATTAAAAAAAATAGGTAATTTCAAGCCGGTATCGTGTACTCGTGCTCTCCCGATATATATATATATATATATATATATATATATATATATATTTTTATATATATATATATATATATATATATATATATATATATATATATATATATATATATATATATATATATATATATATATATATATATATATATATATATATATATATATATATATATATATATATATATATATATATATATATATATATATATATATATATATCTATGTATATATATCCGTATAATACAACTTAAAATATATATATATATATATAACTATGATAGTTACATCTCTCTCACAGAAATCAATCCCCTTCTGTAATATTATATAGATTTATTGTATATAATGTTGCTTCACACCGAAGCTATAGTTGATATGTTATCTAATTATGTATTGGTTCTTATAAAAACTTTGTAGTGAGCAGTTGCTTAAGTTGTCAATACTAAAGATTTTTTTATAAAAGGTAGTCAGAACTTAATTGCAAGGCAAAAAAAAATTTAGAAAATGAACTTGAAAGAGAAGTTCAAATAGAAGAAAGAATACCGATTATGAAGGGAGGTGAGAGGTACCCAGACAATAAAGAAGATTAAGACGAAAGGATAGAAGTAAAAATAATAGGAAGAGCTGGTAAAGCTATAAGCAAGACTTGGAATAATTATAATGTAGAGAATTTCTAGACAGGACAAAAAACTTGGATTGATTTTAAGGAATGGAAAAACATTAGGTATTTTTAGCTAATTTTGAAGATAAAAAGGTATTAGAAGCAAAAGTAAAAGAGTTGGAAAGCTGGGTTGAAAATGAAGCTGTAAATTTGGGAAGTCAAAAAGCTTTAACCATTAGATGGATAGTGACAGAAAAATGAAATAAGGAAAGAGGGTTTGTAAAGCAAGGTTAGTAGTGAGAGGCTTCGAAGACAAGGATGGAGAATACTCTACAGACGAACCTACAAGTGCACCTGAAACATTAAAAGGAGAAGAAGGAGGAGAGAAATGCTCATTAGATCCAACAATATTTAGTTGGAATAGGGATAATGAGTTAATAGGAGTAATGTGTACCCATGTGGGCGATTTATTTTATGGAGTAAATAAAATTTTTGAAGAAGTCATAGGGGTAATCAAACAAAAATTAAAAATAGGAACAGAAGAACAAGGATTATTTAAATACATCGGAGTGGAAGTGAAACAAGAAGAAGGATGCTTATGGTTGAGTCAAGAAAATTATATAAAACAGATGCAAGCAGATGATGAGATCTACGGATCTATAAAAAAAAAAAGAGAGCATTAATTGAAGGAGCGGAGACAACTATTTATTTGAAAAAGATCCGGAAAGAAATTATGAAGGAAAATGTACCGATAGAAATAAAGACTGATAGTAAAACCCTGTGTAAAGCCATTTACTCAACTTCTGGAGTAACAAGCAAAAGATTGAATAGATATCGCTGTCATTAAAGAAATGGAAGAAATAAATAAAATAACATGGATAAAGACAAAAGCGCAGATAGCGGATGTATTAACGAAAGGAGTAAGAGCCGACAACATGAGGTTATATGTGCAAGGAGAAATAACAAGAGGAAGGAGAGAGAGAAGAGAAAAATGGTTTTGTTGATTAATTATATGAATGGGGTTATGAAAGAATTAGAGATGGGGGTGGCAGGAAATGGTGTTAGAATGATGGAGAATGGAGATGAGTGGAAAGTGCCCTACCTATTATATGCGGATGATTTGGTTTTGTGTGGCGAATCTGAAGAGAGTTTGAGAGGATTGGTAGAGAGATTTGGCAGGGTGTGTAAAAGGAGGGGTTTGAAAGTAAACGTAGATAAGAGTAAGATTATGGTTATGAGTGAGGACAGTCCACAGCGTGAAGTTATGTTAGATGGTGAGCAGCTGGAACAAGTGTCTGAGTTTAAATATTTAGGGTATATGTTGGATGAGAAGGGAATGGATGATGCAGAGTGTAGTAGGAAAGTTGTGAATGGCAGGAAGGTGGCTGGTGCAATTAAATCGTTTGTGAATGTAAAGGGACTAAGTCTTGAGTGTGCTAGGAAGTCTTGCATGAGGAGTATGTTCAGTACCTGTGTTATTGTATAGATAGTGAGACTATGGTCTGGAATAAAGTATAGATCTAAAGTTCAATGTGTTCAGATGGACAATCTTAGGGGCGTGCTAGGTGTGAGAAGAATTGATAAAATGAGGAATGAACGTATTAGAGAGTTGTGTGGTGTGAAGAAAGGAGTAAACGAGAGAATAAAGGAAAGTATGTTGAGATGGTTTGGTCATGTGGAAAGGATGAATGATAGTCGGTTGGTTAAGAGGATCTATAGTGGCGAGTGTGTTGGAAACTGACCGGCTGGGAGACAGAAGAAAAAGTGGATTGAGTCAGTAAACGAGTGTCTGAAGGAGAGAAATGTGAGTTTGGCAGAGGCGAGAATAAAGGTGCATAATAGGAGAGAATGGCGGGGTTTTGTGAGGGGGTATGGTTGTGGCCCACCTGGGCCAAGGGATGAACCCTTACATTGACGATTTACCATAGTGGGGGTCCGTCGCGGTCCCGTGAAGCTCTAGAGTGGATTTTCTGACTGCAACAAGTTCTTACTAATTAATGGTACAGAGGGGGCGGTAAGGCTGGGCTTTCTTTTCGACTTTTGTCATATTCTTCTTAGAGGTGTAGCGGATAACCGCATCTGCATATGCGGATATCCGCATCCGCATTAATTTTTTGCGGATAGTGTTCATCTATGAATTATGAGAAACGTGTGTGCACTACATTATATATATATATATATATATATATATATATATATATATATATATATATATATATATATATATATATATATAATATATATATATATATAAATATATATATATATATATATATATATATATATATATATATATATAATAAAAGCAAGGGACTTTCAAGGATGACAGAAGCACTCATGCTGAAGATAGATAATAGATTTCAAACTCTGCAAAACGATGACGCATGTACAATAGCAACTTTTCTAAATCCTAGATACAAAACAATTTCTTGAACCACGTGTTTTACACAGGGTTAAAATTAATTTAGGATGCCTATGTGATGAAATGCTGCTAAAGGCAGAAATATCACCAGACAATAAAACGCAAAAGATCAAAGAAACAGACACAATTACCATCTGCTAGCGAAACCATTGCTGAATCCATGAACGTTTTGGCTTCTAGCAGCGATGAAGAGTCTTGTTCAGAGGTGTCAAAAGATACTCTATCATTGATCGAAGAATATCAAAAGAGAAAAAGCTTGGAATCAGATAAAGATCCACTGGTCTTGTGGAATGATAATTGTAAAAGTTTTCCACATCTTGCAGAAGTCGGGAATTCTTAGCATACCCTTCAACAAGAAGTTTAGCTAGTGAGCGTCTTTCCAGTGGTGCAGATCTCATTTACGTAAAAATCAGCAAAACTCTCCCTGAAAGGGCTTCAAGCTTTCGTTTATGAACCATAACTTGAGAATTATTAATTTCAAGCATTAATATAATAACCTTTTTCCAAATTGGTGGAGGCTTGGGAAAGAGGTTTGTGGGGTGCAAAAGAGTTGGGTCCAAGAGTCCTGCACTCTGGTAACACGGGTATATATATATATATATATATATATATATATATATATATATATATATATATATATATATATATATATATATATATATAAAATATATATATCTAGATATGCCCTCACTGTATATATATATATATAAGTACCTGTGGCTAAAACTCTAAAAACTTAACTATCCGCTATCCGCATCCGCAATCCGCGGATAGTGATTTTAACTATCCGCATCCGCGGATAGTGAAAAATCACTATCCGCTACACCTCTATTAATAATGATATTATGGATGTGAGACACCTTACCCCAGTCTTGGGGAGAAAAGATAGATGATGAACATATCTATATCTCTCTCTTATATATATATATATATATATATATATATATATATATATATATATATACTATATATATATATATATATATATATATATATATATATATATATATATATATATTTTGTTAAGAAGAACTAGAAATAAGAACCTCGATAACAGAAGCGAAATCTTATAACAGCAAGAATAATCAAAACGAAGTCTGTATTTAAATAATTTATTAACCGACTAGTTTCTGGTGAGAATTCTTCTTCCCATTTTCAAGGCTTACAATATAATGATAAAAGTTTAAATAAAAAATTATATAACATCAGTCGCTGTAATTGTTAAATGTTTAAATTCGGGCCTGACGATACTAACTGTATATATAGCTATATATATATATATATATATATATATATATATATATATATATATATATATATATATATATATATATATATATATATATATATATATATATATATATATATATATATATACTCCTATATATATATATATTTTTTTTTTTTTTAAGCCCCCACATCGATATATCGATTATTTCATTAAACGATCCCTATTATTTTATTTAATAAATATAAAAAAATTTTTTTTATAAAAATGTGAAGTTCATTTTCATTTAATGTTTTTCTTTTAATATTTTTACATTTTAAATTTTTTTTATTTTTAAAACAAATTTAATAAAATGAAATAATAATTTATGCATTCATTCTTTCATTGCTGGGAGCCTACAATGATATTTCAAAAATCAAAAACATGGATTGTAAACATTTAAGTGTGAATCATGCAGAAAATTTTGTAAATCCCAATAATGGTTTCAGTTATTATTCTTTAATTTTTGTTTTAGGTTAGGTTAAGTTAGGTTAGGTTAACTAACCTAACCAAACCTAACCTAACCTAACCTAACCTAAATTTCAAATGTTGAAATTTAAGAAAAAACGTACTTTAAATAGTCCTAAAATTGTAATGTGAAAAATTAAGAAAAACTGTAATTTTAGGAGTTCATATTTTTTTTATTGAAACAGGTTTTCAACAATATTAAATTTGTTTTGGAAATAAAAAAATTTAAAAATATAAAAATATAAAAAGACAAAAAAAAATAAATGAAAATGAACTTCACATTTTTATAAAAAAATTATTATATTTATTAAATAAAACAATAGGGATCGATAGTTTAATAAAATAATCGATATATTGATGTGGGGGCTTTAACGGAAAAGAACCTATATATATATATATATATATATATATATATATATATATATATATATATATATATATATATATATATATATATATATATATATATATATATATATATATATATATATATATATATATATATATATATATATCACCTAATATCATGCAGTTTTGAATGTAGTTCATCATCAGATATTTGTAGTTGCAAAGTTTTTTCATTGCCACAATTAAAAAAAGAAATTGGATGGTCTGGGTTGGCCATATTGGCAATAAGTTTTTCTCTCCTAATGTCATCATCATCAACGGAATCCTGAAACTCTGTACAGGAATTTCATGATTAAGCTTTTATGGAAATGTGGAAAAAATTTCAAACTGCTAAATGCTAAAATACGAAATAGATATTACCAGAATGAACTGACTTCCTCTCTCTTTGCATGGCTTCCTTCTTCATAAGAGGTGAAATAAAGAACTGGGCGAACATGTCAAGAGCTTTACGAAAGTGCATCTCTTGGACTTCGAAGTAGAAGGTTGTATATTCATAATCAGTGTGAGCATTATCACAACCTCCACATTTCTAAATGTAAATTTTTCATATACATCATATTATATAACCTAAGGTTTTAAATCATAATCACATGACAATTTAAAGGAAAAAAAAAAAGACACTTACTTTTACAAAATTGTCAAAACAATTTTCTTTTGGGTACTTTTCAGAGCCCATAAACACCATATGTTCTAAAAAATGCATCAGCCCTTGTATTTCTTTCGGATTTTCAAGGTGTCCAACTCCAATACATAAGGAAGCAGCCGACTTGAAAGAAAAAAATAAGTATTATTAAAAGGAGTCAAAAATCATTAAGGATTAACTAGTATAGTAAACTGCATTGACTAAATTTAAAGATTACAGTGCATGGTCACTACTGGCTAAATTTTGTAGAGATATCAATATAGAAACCTTTAGGAAATTGGAAAAGACGTTCAAAACAATAATAATAATAATAATAATAATAATAATAATAATAATAATAATAATAATAATAATAATAATAATTGATCACCTATTGCCCAAAGTATTAGTCAAACTTATAAATAAACAGTTTTTCTAGTAACTAAAATACTGTATTTTAAAAATTAAAGCTACAACTTATGCAAAAAAAAAAAACTACTGCTTTTCTAACACTTGCCAAATATCTTGTCTCTGTGGCTTCAAAAGCAGGTTTCTTATCTTTCACTTCTGACAAATCTTCAATTCCCTCATCAGTTTCTTCTTCCTCTTCCTCTCCTTCACCATTGTCATCATCTTCATCTTCCATATCTTCTTCATTATCATCATCATCATCTAAAATCATTAGCGAGAAATAAATATTCAGATAAAATGAATCATAAAAAAATGTTGGCTCAAACTTTCCACATTTCCACATGCCAATATGCCATAAGGATAATGCCTTGGAACTGCAAGGTTTTTACAGAATATAAAATTGGTTTATATAACATTTTTCATATCTCTAATTGTAAGGAAAATAAAGTGGCTGAGGGAGACTGCAAAATTTAGAATTTAGGTTTCTGAAAAGATCATGATAGATTTGGAAGATAAAAAGTTAGGTAACTCAAAATCAAATAAAATGTGATTTTTCAAGTATATGGCGAGTTTAAATGAGCGAGAGAAACAGGGTTGTGGAGTCCGTAATTTTAGGGTGGAGTTGGTTGTTTTTTTTTTCAATGGGTGGAATCTGAGTAGTTTTTTTTCAAAATATATATATATATATATATATATATATATATATATATATATATATATATATATATATATATATATATATATATATATATATATATATATATATATATATATATATATATATATATATATATATATACTGCTCTTTATAACATATATATATATATATATATATATCACTTAGAATAATGAATAGGGATGGTGCTGTTGTAACTGATGAAATGGATGTGAGAGTGTGGAAGAACACTTCGAAAATCTGCACCATATTAACAGTAATATGATGAGGTGTTAGTGAATGTGTGTGGGTTGTGATGGTACAAGAAGGAATAGTTAAATAGAGGATGAGGATCCAGATAGTAAGGAGAGGTAATGGGTAGAGTGAGAAAAGTTGAAGAATAGGTAAATCTGCAGGTATAGATAAATTACTGGTGAAATGATCAAGAGCGGAGGCGAGATGGTGATTGATTGGATTTGGAAGCTGTGTAATAAAGCGTTTATGGAGGAGGTATAGTTCAAAGGGATTGGAGGAGAGCAGTAATAGTACCCTTGAATATAAGGTAAGGGAGAAAAGGGGAACTGTAGAAATTATAGGAAATAGTTTATTAGTGTTGTAGGGAAGGTATATGCTGGCATTTTAGTCGAAAGAGTGCGTGAAGTGACTGAAGGACTGATTGGTGAGAAACAAGGTGCGCGTTTAGGAGTGGTAAGAGGATGTGTGGATCAAATCTTTACACATTAAAACAAATGATTGAAAATATGAGAGAAGAATAAATTATATTTAGGTTTTATGGATTTGCAACAGGCGTATGATAGAGTTAATAGGGAAGCTTTATGGCAGGTATTAGTGATATATGGTGTTGGTGGTAGGCTTCTGAATGGAATCAAAAGTATGTATGACGATAGTGAAGCGTGTGTAAGAATAAATGGTGTCAATGGTGATTGGTTTAGGATATAATAGCGGAATTGAGACAGGGTTGTGTTATGTCTCCTTGGTTATTCAATTTGTATATGGATGGGGTTATGAAAGAATTCGAGGTGGGGATGGGAGGAAATGGTGTTAGAATGATGGAGAATGGAGATGAGTGGAGGGTGCCCTACCTATTATATGCGGATGATTTGGTTCTGTGTGGCGAATCTGAAGAGAGTTTGAGAGGATTGGTAGAGATTTGGCAGGGTATGTAAAAGGAGGGGTTTGAAAGTAAATGTAGATAAGAGTAAGGTTATGGTTGTGAGTGAGGACAGTCCTCAGTGTGTAGTTATGTTAGATGGTGAGCAGCTGGAGCAAGTGTCTGAGTTTAAATATTTAGGGTATGTGTTGGATGAGAAGGGAACGGATGATGCAGAGTGTAGTAGGAAAGTTGTGAATGGCAGGAAGGTTGCTGGTGCAATTAAATCGTTGGTGAATGTAAAGGGACTAAGTCTTGAGTGCGCTAGGTCTTACATGGGGTATGTTTGTTACCTGTGTTGTGTATGGTATTGTAGTGAGACTGGTCTGGAATAAGAAGTATAGATCTAAAAGTTCAATGTTCAGATGGACAATCTTAGGAGCATGCTAGGTGTGAGAAGAATTAATAATAAAATGAGGAATGAACTTATTAGAGAGTTGTGTGGTGTGAAGAAAGGGGTAAATGAGAGAATAAATGAAAGTATGTTGAGATGGTTTGGTCATGTGGAAAGGATGAATGATAGTCGGTTGGTTATGTGTTGGGAACCGACCGGCTGGGAGACCGAAGAGAAAGTGGATCGAGTCGGTGAACGAATGTCTGAAGGAGAGAAATGAGTTTGGCAGAGGCGAGAATAAAGGTGCATGATAGGAGAGAATGGCGGGGGTTTTGTATGGGGGCATGGTTGTGGCCCACCTGGGCCAGGGGATGAACCCTTACGTGACGATTACCATAGTGAGGGCCCGTCGCTGTCCCATGAAGCTCTAAGGTGGATTTTCTGTCTGTGACAAGTTCTCACTAATTGTACAGAGGGGGTGGTAAAGCTGGGCTTTCTTTAGGCATTTGTCATATTCTCCTACTGCTTTTCTTTTCGATGCTTGTAGCGCACCTTACTCCCAGTCTTGGGAAGAAGAGGTAGGTAAAGAAAGAAAGAAATATATATATATATATATATATATATATATATATATATATATATATATATATATTTCTTTATATTTAGAGAGAGAAATATATATATATATATATAACTATATCTTTACTATATATATATATATATATATATATATATATATATATATATAAATATACATATATATATATATATATATATATATATATATATATATATATATATATATATATTAATTTTCCAGAGGTTGGAGTCAGAGTTGGAAATTTTCAAAAGAGTGGAGTCGGAATCAGCAATTTTCAAGAGGTCGGAGTCTGTAATTTTGAAGAGGGTGGAGTCAGAGTCAGAAAATTTTGAACCGACTCCACAACCCTGGTGGTGATGAAATACCTCATTATGGAATAATAAAATTAAAAGTTACTAGAATTTTCAGAAAAGTTTGAGACAGAATTGCTCAAACTTTTCAGAGGAGGTTTAATCTGTCAATTGGGGCATATTTAAAATAGGTGAGGCAGGCATTTTAAATAAGTGTAGATGTGGTATGAGTCATATTTTTCCTAATGGGTGGGTGTAGTAGGAATCAGATTTTTCCTACCTAATGGGTGGAGTTGGAGTGGAATATTTTCCTAATAAGTGGAGTATGT
>JABUQX010006145.1:72500-75000 GCA_015478945.1 Trachelipus rathkii
CAATAATATAAAAAAATAACATAAAAGCATTTTAAAGTAGAAAATAATTTACCATTTTAATTCCAATGCCTTCCCACAAAGAGCTAATATTTTATTATTAAAGGGAATATATATTTTAATTAATGTTTATATATATTAAAATTTATAAAAGTCAGAAATAGCACAAACTAATGTATTAACCATGGTGATTCTGGTACTTATTATAATATATACTATAAATAATTACAGCAGTCCCTTTGATATTTAAATCTTATAATACCATTAAACAAATAGCTTTTAAATCATAATATTCAGTTCATAACATGCAATTGTTTACATAATTTTTTTTATTTATTCCAGACAGTAGATCTTGATATAAATTGTAGGAGGAAAAATTAATAATAATATTATGTTATTATAAAGACAAAATATATCAAAAAATTTTAGATAAAAAAAATATTAAAGCTGATCAATAATAATCTGGCATATATACCTAATATAAGATACCATTCACATAGTAAAAATAATTAAATGATTAAAAAAAGTAAGTTATTTATAAAATATATTATAAATATATTCTTTAATTATTAGATATTTCATTTCTAATTATTGGTGTTAATTTGTTTTACTATTACAACTTACCCTAATTATAAAAGAAAGAATTAGCATCAATATGTAAGTGTAACTTATTAATTTTTAACAAAAATATGCCTGTTGTGTAAGACAGAAGGAAAGACAAATTCAGAAGAGAATAAAAAAATCAAATATATTGTTTCAGTTGTTAACTGAAGAATAAGTGTTCCCATCATACATGTAATCGATAATAATAGTAAGAGGGCACGGCTTGATAGCATAACATAGTTAAAAAAAAATAAATGCGTATGAAAGAATGCAATGTACAGTTATGATAACATAAATGAAATTATTACATAAGATTATATAATATAATAATAAAGATAGTAATAATTATTGAAATGAAGTAATAAACGAACGTAATTGCTACATAGTGGAAAGGATATTATATTGAGGTTTGTAATAATAAAATGCCTCAAAAAGTACATATATATTATCTCATTTCAACATAGTCATTATAACTTAACACTTATATATATATATATATATAGCATTATCATCTTATAAAAGAGAAATGATATAAAGATAACACAGCGAAAATCATGAGGGATGAAGACAAATAAGGAAGGGGCTCTCAAATAGTTAAGAGGCAGGAGAGAGACTCTCATATAGGAAAGGGAGAAGAGGGTTCTATTTTTATGGATGTAAGAGGTTCTTATATGTGGAAGGGAGAAGAGAGGGTCTTTTCATGGAAGGGAAGGGAGAAGCTCTTATATAGCGATGTGAGAAGCAGAACTCACTTAGGGAAGGGTTGAATTGTTTAATATGTAGCAACTTGAAGATCCTACTTTTCTAGTCTGAAGAGTTGACCGAAGGACATTGAAGTTCTGGAGCTCCGCACAATTATCCTGGCTGAATGAATAAAAGATTGAAAATTGGTGACGACTCAAGAGAAGAAAACTATTCTAATTCAGTTTAAGGCAACCCTAGAAGAGGTATTTCACTTTCTCAGGTTTACCTAAATTTAAATATATTAAAGGGTAAACTATTCTTAAATCATTTCCTAAGATCGATTAAAAATTTTGGTGTTAGTTTATTTTGTTATATTGGAGGGGGATGGTGGGGTCCATTATTTACTTGTTTTCTTTACTAAGAACCTAATATTATATTTATTTTTTATGATATTAAAATACCTAATTTCTCTAAATTACTATAAAAAAATTGAAATTTTTCTCCAAATGTAATGCAGATATAAAATCAGAAAATATATTTTTAAAGCATTTTCTTGCATTTTTCTACAGCAATACCACACTTTCTTTCAGCTTCTATTACCAATATATATAATACACTGGCGAAATTTTGTAAAAATCGCTGGAATCATTTTTCTAATAAAGTTTTTTTAATGTCCAAATTTTCAAAAACAGGGGAAACAAAGTGGAATTTTCGATTTTTGAAGTATATCCAATTTCGACATGTTACCTGCTGTTCATCCGGTTTTTATAAAATTTTAAAACAGCATACGGAAAGATTTAGTCTGCAAAATATATTTTGTTCAAAATCTTGGATACAAAACAAACTTTAAAATTAATTATTGAATTCCTTGACTTTGCAAGTCAGTAAGCTTATATATATAACAACCCTTCAAAATCCAACCGTATAGGTGTACAGTATTGTTTGGAAAAATACCAAGCACGCTAATACAGCTCTCGTCTGGAGAAGCATCTGGAAGCCTACTTCAGCTTTCAATTGAAACAACCTTAATTGCTGAAATTTCGTATTTTACTTTGAAAATATTTGAACATATAAGTCAAAAACGAATTCTTTTTCCCAAAATTTAAAAAAAATCGGAGGTGATTGAATAAACTGTGGTAAAATTCTTTGATCTAATAGATTTTCCAGATAAACTTCCCCGAGATAAGTTGTTCAGAAAGTTTTGAGAACTCAGAAC
>JABUQX010006145.1:85000-87500 GCA_015478945.1 Trachelipus rathkii
TATATATATATATATATATATATATATATATATATATATATATATATATATATATATATATATTATAGCCTGTCAATAATCGTATGTAATTTTCATAATCGGATTATAAATCGATTATTTTATCGGCCTGCTCTAAAAAGTAAGAATTAAATATGGGATGGAATTATAAACCTTATTAAGCAATACTTATGTTGTATATAAAATTAATATTCATTCATATGACATACATTTATTAAAAGAAAATAAAAGAAAGTTTGATTAAGGCTTGATATGAATTTGACACGTAACTGTTACAGCATTGTTATTAACAGTTATTAACATTTTATTTCTTGTTCTAAATAATGCAATCATTAATCAAAATTTAATCTTTAATTTTAAATAATCTCTTTATGCTCATCAATAAGTTTTCTGCTTCATCTGACAGGCTCAATCTTATGTCGACTGCACACATGTGATGTTTGCCGAACATATATATAACGAACTTTTTAAGACGAATAATCAAGCACCGCATGTTTATATGGAGAATTTTTTGACGAATGTTTGTTATTCGGGTTTGGTCTACCGTGTACGAATTATCTTTCATTACTTGTCGTTTAAATAACACATCAAAGTTCAACGAAATTTTCACCAAACATTCACATAAAATTACCTTAATTACTAATAAACTAACTGCCAGAACCCTTTCTCAAACTTTACATTAGTTGATTTTACCAATAAAATATTTCATATTGTTTAGATATTTTCGCTTTTAGGTGCTGTACCTTCGAAGCATTTTAATTGATTGATAATTTTGGTATTATTAACACTTAGTTAAAACATGGGTTTCATAATTTTAATGGAGTTCATGTATTCTGTTAAGAACAAAATAGTATTTCATTAAATATTATAAATAAAAAAAATAATAGAATAATATGAACTCTATCTTATTATATTAACAACCTTACTCTGTCGGTACCAAAACAGCCATTTTTTATCAAACTTCCTTTCTACGACCACCACTACATCAAAATTAAAAATGAACTGTCTAAAATTCTACAAAATTGCTATTCCCATTTGAAATTTACTTTTGTTATCATCCACAGCCCTTCTATAGGCGCCTACTTATCTCATAAAGACCCTCTACCTGCTGCTCCCTTGCGTTCTTCATTCGTATATAAATATTCTTGTGGTGCTTGCACGATAATTTGTATTGGCAGCACACAGGGTAAACTCTCTGTCGGGGACGATGAACATAGAAGCTGCTCGACTAGACCCGGTACATATTTTACATCCCTACTCCCCTTCAGCATTAGGAACCATAGCTTCACTAAAAATCATCCCTTAGGTCTATCTCACTTTATAATTTCTTCACTAACCAAATAACATCTTGATCTAAAATTTTTGGAATCAAATCACATAGCCAGTCTTAACCCATCACTTAATAATGATAGCGGTTCGTTTCACATAAACTGTTCCAATTATAAATTTTGTGATTATAAAAGTCTTATTATATAGACTTCAACGGTCTTTTACTTACAAGTTACCTAAGTATTATTACCATATTTGTCCTGAAGATGGGAATTACCTGTTTCCCGAAACGTCAACAAAATTTCATCATATTTATCCAGAACAGTTTGTTTATTAATTCCGATTTCACATAAATAGTTTGTATTAAATAAAACATAACTCATCAAGATTTTTATTGTCATCCACTAAAATATTCAGAGCATTAGCTCTGTTATTATTATTATTATTATTATTATTATTATTATTATTATTATTATTATTATTATTATTATTATTATTATTATTATTATTATTATTATTGTGTGTGTGTGTATTATTATTATTATTATAATTATTATTATTATTATTATTATTATTATTATTATTATTATTATTATTATTATTATTATTATTATTATTATTATTATTATTATTATATTATTAATTGTAGTATTAATTATTAATATTATTATTATGTGTTATTATTATTGTGTGTGTGTATTGTGTATTATTATTATTATTATTATTAATATTAATATTATTATTTATTATTAATATTATTATTAATATTATATATATATATATATATATATATATATATATATATATATATATATATATATATATATATATATATATATATATATATATATATATATATATATATATATATATATATATATATATATATATTTATATATATATATATATATATATACTTTCATGTATAAATATTTTCATAATTTTGAAAATGTTCGATTTTATTACGTCAATGGAATGTACCATTCTAACACGTTGAAATTTTACTCGAAATATACTGATATTTAACAGGACTTGTTGCTTGGCACGTTTTATTTTTGGAAATTATTATCTGGCACATTTCCATACAACTTCTTTAAAGTGGACCAAATTCAGCATCCCGCCTTCCTTTTCTAATATATTGATAATTGTTTGAGCTGTTCTCTTTAACATATGACGTAGACACTCAGGCTACGTCATATTGTTGCTCGAAAGC
>JABUQX010006145.1:97500-105000 GCA_015478945.1 Trachelipus rathkii
CGAAATTTTTGAAAGAAAAGAAAGAAAAACTTTCTGAAAATGAATGCATAATCTTGGCTGATTTTGCCGAGAACTACACGTACGTAGTCCAAGACGAATTTCAAGGGTATCATTGGGTCAATGACCAAGCTACTTTGCACCCATTTGTTCTATATTTTAGAGATGAAAATAGTAAATTAAGAAGTCACTCTCTTTGTGCTTTAAGTAACTACTTAGAGCACAACACATCAGTTGTTCACGTCTTCCAAACATATGTAGTAAAATATATTAAACATAATTTGCCTAAAGTTGAAAAGCTAGTATATTTTTCAGATGGAAGTGGTAGCCAGTATAAGAATAAAAAAAATTTTGTTAACATTTGCCATCACCAAAAAGATTTCGCATTAAAAGCTGAATGGCATTTCTTTGCATCTTGCCACGGGAAAAATGCCTGTGATGGGGTTGGAGGAACAACAAAGCGCGAATTAAGCAAAGTCAGCTTACAAAGAACAACAACACACCAAATTCTTAATATTGACCAAATATATTCATTCTGCAAAGAGAAAATAAGAGGAATAACTTATTTTCTCGTAAAAGAAGAAGAAATTCATGAACACATTGAAAGACTTAAAACGAGATATGAAAATTGTTTGAGAATTAAGGGAACAAGAAACTTTCAAAAATTCTTTCCACTTTCAGAGAACATAATTAGGTGCTATCCAACCTCAAAAACTGACGTTTACGAAGACCACTGTGTCAGCAAAATTGTTTCATTAAGTGTAGAGATAAATGACACAGTAGCTTGCGTATATGATGACCAATGGTGGATTGGAAAGGTAGAAGAAATAAGTGTGGAGAACGATGATGTTTACATATATTTTTATCATCCTTCCGGACCCAGAACTTCATTCAAGATGTCAGATTGCGATCGGGTATGGATCCCAATGAAAAATATTTTACGAAAACTTTCTGGGCTTGAAATAAAAATGTCATTAACAGGCAGAAATTACAACATCTCAAACAAAGTTTCCGAAGAAATCTCTCTTCTTCTGAACAATCACAGATACAGCGCAAAGTAAATATATATATATATATATATATATATATATATATATATATATATATATATATATATATATATATATATATATATATATATGTAATAATATAATATAATATATATACATATATATATATATATATATATATATATATATATATGCTAATAATAATATATAATTAATATATGTATATATATATATATATATATATATATATAATAATAATAATATATAACAATAATAATAATAATATATATATATATATTTAATATAATATATAATATATATATATATATATAATACACCAGTATATACTGCACAATTTTATTATTTTGTATTTAAACATTTTTTTTTTTATGTTATAATCATATCTATGATATATATATAATATATATATATATATAATATATATATATATAATATATATATATATATATATATATATATATATATATATAATATATATATATATATATAACTATAATAATAATATATTATATATATATATATATATTTATATATATATATATATATATATATATATATATATATATATATATATATATATATATATATATATATATATATATATATATATATATATATATATATATAAATTTTTTCAAAAGTTATTTAGTTAATTTTGTCATTTACAGTAGATATAATGGTACATTCTTATGTATATTAACCTTAAAATTAAATTTTTTTAACATTGTTTTCATTTCTCCTTGATGCCACACTATTTCATTTGTCTATGTATTGTCTTGAACTATAATAACTATAATAATAACTATCATAACACAACTTAAAAATTTTTTTTTTTTTTTTTTTGGCATTTTTGAATGGCTGTATTTCTTAAAACAAGCAAATACCAAAGTCAATATTGCAGGTGAAGGAACATCTATGGTAGTAGTATAATGTGTGAAAATTTCAGATTTTTAGCACTTACCCCATCAGAGATATTAAGGTTCAAAGTTACCGATTTTCCGAAAAATTGATTTTTGGACACCCTGTAAATTTTTTTAAAAATATTTACCAAACTTCAAATAAGATTTAAGTTAAACCCTACTTTAGTATGTATCATCACACAAAATTTTATATCGTTAAATTATTTCCTTCTTTTAATAATACACCCACGAAAATGGAAATTTCTTCGATTTTTAACACAATTTTTCGGATTCATTTTCATGGTGAAATATTATTTTCCCAAAAAAAAAACAGGAAAGGCCAAATGTACCTTAAAGTATCCCTAACAAATCACTCTCTATGAAATTTGGTATAAGAATTACCAATATGGAGATATGACTTAAAATGTTACCTCTATTAAGTGATAAATTTTGCTCCACCTGGTCAAACATTTTGGCTCACCCTGTTACAACCAGAGTAAATCTACAAAAACGAATGGTGGTTCTGAACTTTCCAGGGATAACATTAACGCCATGCAAAATATAAAAGTTTTCAAAAATTATCGAGCGGCCAACTTCCATTATTTTGGTACGCAAAAAATGGATAGACCCTATAGCTGTTATTATTGGTAATACTATTATTATTATGGGCAATATTATAACTGCAATTATTATACATACTATTATTGTTATTATTATTTTATCATTTCTATTATTATTTTTATTATTTTTATTATTATTATTATTATTTTTATTATTATTATTATTATTATTATTATTATTATTATTATTATTATTATTATTATTATTATTATTATTATTATTATTATTATTATTATTATTATTATTATTATTGTTAGGTAACTTTACAACCCAACCTTCATCTTACCCCCCAACTCTTTCCTAACTACCAATCCCACACACACCCCACACCTCTATCATAAATTCATAGTTGATAGTTGTCGCTTGTACTGTGAAGACGTGTGTGCTTGTTTTTCCAGTGTTTTTTTTTTTTTGTTTATTGTGTTAATTAAAGTTTTTAAGTTTTTAAATATTATATCTCAAGCTTTAATATGGATGTCTCTGGTGTTGTTTTGATTTTTTTGTTTTAATTTACTGCGAAGTGTTTTAGTGTTAATATTTGCAGTCGATGAGGATTTTAAGGGAAAATTTTGCCATCCTAATTTTAAGTTAAGTTTTAGTTTGTTCTCTATTATTTTTATTCTTTTTCTTTTAAACCTTGAACTTTTAAATTTAGGTTTTAATGTTTAAATCAATTTTACTTACTTTTTTTTTATTCGTGTATTTGTATGGGTGTAAAAGAGCGTTAGTGTTTTTAACTTTATGATTTTTCATATTTTACATATTTACTGTAAATACGATTTAACTTTTTAACATTTACGGTTTTAAATTTAGGTTTTAGTGTGTGAATAATTTTAACCTGATTTCACGTTTGTTCGTTTTTTTTTGTCTGTTGTTTGTTTTGTGGTTGCTGTATGTGCATGTAAGATGGCAGATTTGCACAGGCGCGGGCTTACTATCGACTTTACTAACATCCGTGGCTTGCAATCTAACTCTGCATCCGTGGAATACCACCTCTCTAACTCTAACCCTAACCTTTTGCTCCTGTCTGAGACCCAGATGGCTAGGAATTCATCCTCTAACTCTTTTAATATGTCCAACTATAACTTATTTCATAATTTCCGTCTGAAGGGTGGAGTATGTGCCTATGTAAACATAAACACTCCTGTAACACGTCTCGAGAATCTCGAATCTCCTAACTTCGATGTTCTGTGGCTTAAAATCTTTCTTTCTTCTACTACAATAATCTTGTGTTTCTGCTACTGTTCTCCTAACAGAACAGATTTTCACGCCTTTTTTGAATATCTTACTACTTCTCACGAAACTGTTATATCTTCTCATCCAAATACTGAGGTCCTCTATTTGGGGGATTTCAATGTACACAACACTGAATGGTTGGGGTCCTCTCATACTGATTTAGGTGGGGAGGAGGCCGAATCATTCAGCATTCTCAACGATCTGGAGCAACTAATTAAAGAACCCACACACATTCCGGATTGTCCCAACCAATTCTTGAACACATTTGACCTATGTTTCACCACTAGTCCTTCTCTCTATAAATACAACACTTTCGCTCCTATTGGTAAATCTGACCACAACCTTATATCTCTTAATTTTAAAATTCTGCCCTCACTCTACACAGATCACAACTTAATCACCAAATTAACATCGACAACATGACCCCTATTATACAAGTACTTGACCCCCTACAACGCAAATTAATTGAATTTCTTTGCATGAAAAATCTCCCCAACTATAACAAACTATAAGGTGAATACTCTCTTGATCCCACACTTAACAAATTATTGATCACCACACCATTTTTCAAAAAAGTCTTAACAAAACATACCTAATAACTTATTTTTCTTTTAATTTTCAAATTCTATTGAAACTTTCCACTTTTTACAGTATTTAAATATTTTAGTCTTTTTCAAATCGCGTCTGACAGAGGATCCAGTACTAATCGAAAGCTTATGTTCCTTACTTTAATATACAGAAGAATTCTTTAATGTAATATATTTGTAATATTCATTGTGTTTCTGACTACTTTATACCTTCTGTTGTTTTATATATATATATATATATATATATATATATATATATATATATATATATATATATATATATATATATATATATATATAATAATATAATAATATATATATTTATATATATATATAATAATAATAATAATAATATATATAATAATAATAATAATAATATATATAAAAGTATAAATAATAAAAAAATAATAATATATAGGTATATATATAATAACAATATATGTAATAAATGATATATATATATATATATATATGTATCTATATAATAACCAATAATATATGTAATAATGTATATATAATAATAATAATAATAATAATATATGTATATATACATAATATATATATAATATATATATATATATATATATATATATATATATATATATATATATATATATATATATATATATATATATATATATATATATATATATATATATATATAGGTGTGTGTGTGTGTGTGTGTGTATGTTAGCAAAATTATTAAAATTAAATTTTGTTTTTCCTCTCGGTATAAAATTTATTAATTGAATTTTAATTACCCCGACTGCAACTACTTCTAATAATAATAATAATGTTATTTTCCTGCACTTTTAATAAGCTGTCATTTAAATTTGTTTACAGCCTTTACCATTTTCAAAGCGTGATTATTAATTAATTATTACATAATTCTTAGAATTATTTTATGATATATTTTTTGCTGGCTTAACACATAGGTTGAAATTTATGAGCAATTTCAAATTCTGTTATAATTTTAACTATAATAACTAGGGTTGGAAAAAAACCATGGTTTTTTTAAAAAACCAAAAACCATTGGTTTTTTTAAATAAACCAAATAAACCAATGGTTTTTTTGGTTTTTATGGGTTTTTATGCTATTTTGATGGTTTTAATGTGGTTTTTATTGGTTTTAATAGATTTTAAAGGTAAAAATCACTACTGGAAACTGTTATACACATGTGCTAACACATATTTTAAAATTCCTTAATAAATTTCTTTAGATTCTTAAATTTCAAATTTTCTTGATAACTGTAAACTGGTATAAAATTATTATTATTTTTTGAGTTTTACATAAACTCATAAAGTAAAAAATAAGAGGGTATATTATAATATATAAACTTTATCTGAAAAAAAGGATATACTTTATTATTTTACCAAAAAAAAAAAAACGCATAAAGAAAAGTTTATTCAAATTAACCTATAATGATATACAAATGAATTCTTATTTACCTTTATATTTGAATACTAGGAATATATATATATATATATATATATATATATATATATATATATATATATATATATATATATATATATATATATATATATATATATATATATATATATATATATATATATAGAAATATATATATATATATATATATATATATATATATATATATATATATATATATATATATATATATATATATATATATATATATATATATATATATATATATATATATATATATATATATATATATATATATATATATAATATCTTTTTTTATATATATATTTATATATATATATAATATATATATATATATATATATATATATATATATATATATATATATATATATATATATAATACAATATAGAACTATATAATATATATATATATATATATATATATATATATATATATATATATATATATATAATATATATATATATATATATATATATATATATATATATATATATATATATATATGTATGTATATATATATATATAATAATAATAATATATATATATATTATAATAATACTAAAAATAAATACTGCTATATATATATATATATATATATAGAGAGAGAGAGAGAGAGATTCATCATTAAAAGTCGAAACTGAAATTATCATTAAGAATTTTATACAAAAAAACTAATTTCCCAGCTTTAGCTGTTCCCAACCTATTTCTAATGTTGCTGTGCACAAGTCCAAAAGTTGAAAATACCCTTTCAACATTAGCAGTTGATGAAGTTGCTGACAATATGCTTATTATTTTATATATGACCTTCTCATCTAATTTTTCTTTGAGAGATCTGTACCAAGATGAAGGAGTCACTGCTGACAACAGAGACTCATCAAATAGGTAACTTTTATGAAATGGAGGAGAATTTGCTCTTAATTTTATTCCATAAATTCCACTGCTTTTGAATACTCATCCTCTGGAAGTACTGTGGTCTGATATCTTGGGTTAAAAATATATGCCAATAAGTGAGCTTCTGTTACTGCCTGATGATACCTCCTTTTTACTTTTGCTATAAATCTTGTCTGTTGAGTGGTGGATTAAGCTGTTCTAGCTCCATATTCATATTTTTCCAAATATAAACATCATCACTTAGTTTACAGTCATTGCCTTCTAGCTTGGTTGATGCTGTGGCCACACACTCCACAAATGAGTTTTATTATAATCTTTTGAAATGTGGCATCGATGGGTAGAAAATGAAATCCTCAAGAGCTCGAAACAAGAATCATGTTTTAAACATGTTAAATTTACAAATATATATAAATATATATATATATATATATATATATATATATATATATATATATATATATATATATATATATATATATATATATATATATATATATATATATATATATATATATATAATAATAATAATATAAATAAAATAATAATAATATAATAATATTAATAAATAAAAAATAAAAAAATATATATAATATATATATCATAATAATAATAATATATGTATAATAATAATATATATATATAATATATAATATAATAATAATATATATATATATATATATATATATATATTAATAATATAACATAGAATAAAAATATATTTATAATAATATATATATATATATGTAATAATATATAATAATATATAATATATAATAATATAATATATATATAATAATAATA
>JABUQX010006145.1:110000-115000 GCA_015478945.1 Trachelipus rathkii
TCCTCTATTTAAGGGATTTCAATGTACAAAACACTGAATGGTTAGGGTCCTCCCATACTGATTTAGGTGGGGAGGAGGCCGAATCATTCAGCAGTCTCAACGATCTGGAGCAAACTAAATTAAAGAACCTCAACACAACATTCCGGATCGTCCCCAGCACTATCTGACACGCTGACGCCATATGTTTCACCAACTAGTCCTTCTCTTTATAAATACACCACCTTCGCTCCTATTGGTAAATCTGACCACAACTTTATATCTCTTAATTTTAGTACTTTCTCTCCAACAGCTCCAACCTGCCCTGTGCGTTCCTTCTAGCACTTTGATCGGCAGATTGGAGGCATTTGCGCGGCTTCTACGCTAACTATAATTGGAATGACTGTTTGCCTTTGGTGACGCTTCGGTTTCTGCCGACAAGGTGGGAGCTGTAATCGTTGATGGAATGAGCAGGTTCATTCCTTCTTCGACTAAATCTTTCTCTCCTCATAATCCATGGTTCGATCGTGCTTGTTCTCTGGCCATTCAGGCTAGAGACAGTGCGTATCGGGTGGAAAAATTCTCATTCTCTTATCACTTTCTCTAAT
Source organism: Trachelipus rathkii (assembly GCA_015478945.1). Lineage (NCBI taxonomy): Eukaryota > Metazoa > Arthropoda > Malacostraca > Isopoda > Trachelipodidae > Trachelipus > Trachelipus rathkii. The sequence continues at coordinate 110,585 of JABUQX010006145.1, forward strand.
TTTCATTCAGATAGAAATCATTGCAGGGATACTCTTCGACGAGCAAAGTGGGCTTTCATTAAACGAAATGCGCTAATCTCCTTAGTTCTCCTACTGACAAATCTTTCTGTCCTCTTGTTGGAAACATCTCCAACAGCTTCTGTAAATCTGTCTTTCCTCCTCTTATCCATCTCTTCGGCATCTTATTTTCTTCTAACTCAACCCTGGACGATACTGGCATTCCTCTTCCTCCTCATTCTCTTCTCAGGTGTTCTATGCCTTTGCCTGAGATTACATTTGATCGAGTGAATGGCTCCTGAAATCTATGAACGTTATGAAGTCGGCTGGCCCGGATGGCATTCCTCCTTGAGAGAGTGTGCTTCCGTACTAACCCCACCTTTCGTTCAACTATATTCTCTATGCCTCAATACTAGCACTTTCCTTCAGTGTTGGAAGCGCGCATATGTCCAACCTATTCCGAAAAAAAGGAAGCCGCTCTGATCCTTCTAACTATCGCCCTATAGCTCTAACTTGTATTCTATCTAAGATCTTTGAAACCTTTCTCAACTCTCATTTCTTAGACCATCTGGAATCTCATTCCCTTCTTTCCGATCGTCAGTACGGGTTTCGGAACTCGAGGTCTAGTGGTGATATACTTTCCTATCTAACGGATTTATGGTTTTCCGCCCTTAGGAATTACGGGGAGACATGCGTGGGGGCGCTTGACATATCCAAAGCATTTGACCGGGAATGACACGCGTCACTGCTCTCCAAGCTTCCCTCCTTTGGGTTTCCTCCTTCTCTTTGCTTACTTATGTCTAGCTTTCTTTCAAATCGCTCAAATCGGCTGTTTTTGATAGGGCAACTTCTTCTTATTTTTATTTCAATAGTGGTGTTTCCTTAGGGTTCTGTCTTATCCTCCTTACTGTTTATTCTTGCTTTTCAATTAATTGATCTTCTCGCTGCAAATCTGAACTCTATCCTTGTTATGCAGATGATTCGGCCCTTCATTCTTCAACTGCATTTCAATTCTGCTCCTTCTTTTACTTCTAGAATTGCCTCTCGTCTTAATCTTTCCAATACTATTCTTGCTGATCTGGATAGAATTTGCGGTTGGGGTCGTCTCAACCTTGTGAAATTCAATTCTTTAAAAACCCAACTTCTTCAAATCTTCTTCTCTAAGACACCTTCTAACTTTCCTATCTCTTTCGATGGTTCTCTCGTCCCTCCTGTTGACAATATAAACATTTTTGGCCTTAACATAAACAACAAAATGTCTTGGAAACCCCAAATCACAACGGTTGGTAGGGCGGCCTCAAAGAAACTTGGGGTTCTGTTTAGACTGCGAGACTTTTTACCTCTTCAGAGTTACTCCAGTTATACAGGGGTCTCATTAAATTTATTGGTCTCTGTATTATCAATAGATGTAAATATTTTGTAGACTTGTATCATGTCCCTTCTGAGAAATCGCCTTTCTAAAGAGAAAACATTCTAACTCCTTCAGCCTCTCCTCATAGCTCTTACCCTCAAACCCAGAAATCATCCTTGTTGCTCTACTTTGCACTCTCTCTAGCATATCTAAGTCTTTCTTTAAATAAGGGGCCCAAACTTGTGCACAATACTCTATTACTGGCCTAACATAGCTATTATACAGTTTACTTATTACTTCTTTGCTCTTGTAAACAACATTGCGATTTATTATGCCAGCATCTTATTAGCTTTATTTCTAGCCTTTCCAAACACTGATTAAGCTACTTTCAAATTACTGCTATAATCACACCTAAATCTTTTTCTTGTCCACAGACTCAAGCCAATCCCCTTTCATATCGTAGTTAAAACTTTATTTGAGTAACCTAGGTGAATACCTTTAACTTTTTCTATTAAAATTCATTGCCACTTATCTGCCCCACCCAAGAGTTTATCAAGATCATTTTTGAATCTTTATACAACAACCTTCACTATTCCTAACTGAGTTGGCCACTTTAGTATCATCTGAAAACTTAGAAACCTTGCATTTAAGTCCTGGTCTAAATCATTTATATATATGAGGAACAATAGTGGCCCCACACTGAACCCTGTGGGACACCATTCTTCACTATTTCCCTGATGACTTATTGCCTTTTAGTTGTACACACTGTTTTCTATTTCGCAACCACTCTTTAATCCAACCATGTACCACTCCATCTATACCACATTGCAATAACTTTTTCATCAGCCTTATGTGGGGGACCTTATCAAAAGCTTTACTAAAGTCTAAATATACATACAATATCAACTGGATATCCTTGGTCGATGCAGTCAGTAATGTATTCCATAAATTCTAAAAGTTTGTCTGACATGATCTACCCTTTCTGAAACGTTCTGGGAGTCATACAATACTTGTTATCTTCTAAATATTTCTCTATTATGACCTTTCATTAACTTTTCCAGAACCTTTAAAACCAGAGAATTGTTAAGCTAACTGGCTATAATTTCCCAAATCTTCCTTACTTACTTTCTAATAAATAGGCACAACATATGCAATTTTCCAAGTCATCTGGTACCTACAAAATGTCTATAGTCACTTAAAAAATTGCCAATACAGTGGCCTTTGCAAATGCTGTACTAACCCTCTTTCGAATTCTATCCATATATACCATCAGGGCCTGCGCTTTGCTTGGGTCAATATGATCTAATAAACGTTTTTATCTTTTTACATCAATTCAAAATTCTGTAAAGTCTATTGTTTACATGCATTAAGAACTATTAGTCGTCCAAACTAATGTTATCTATCTTTCCTCAGTAAACACTTAAGAAGCAAAATAAGCATTGCAAATGTTGACCAACTCCTTATCTGAAACTCACTAATTTTCATGCAATTTTAATTGGACCATTGTCCTATTCTTACTTTTTAATTTATAAAAGCTAAAAAACTTCTTCAGGTTCTTATTACTTTTCCTTGCTAAATTAATTTTCTGCCTCTCTCTTTGCCTTTATTATTTAACTCGTTAAGTTCATTTCTATTTTCCTATAATTTTTCTAATCAATCTTCCCCTATTACACCTTTGAATATTTTAAACATCTTACGCTTTTTCAATTAATTTTCTCTCTTATCTCTTTATTTCCACAAAACAGGTTTTCTCTTTGCCACTAATGGGTTTATCTTTAAAACATACGGACTGAATAGTTCATTAAAATTTGTTTAAATGTTCCCACATTGATAAAACAGTTTTTTGGTCCTTAAACTCCTTTATCCCAGTTAGTTTGTACTAAACATGTCTCGAAATTTGGTTAAAATCGCCATTTCGGAAATCTAAGATCCTTTTCCTTATTAACCTGCAATTTGGGCCCAGAAATCACATTCATATTAATCTAATTATATTATGGTCACTAAGTCTAAATTCTCCTCAACTCTAACTTCATGCCACCATACTTTCATCGTTAGTTAATATTTAGTCTAATAGTGCATCGTGTCTTTGGTGGGTCCTTGACCATCTGGGTCCAAAGTTATCTAGTATACAATTTATGAATGCAGAACTACTATAGTATGGCCCATATTAGACAAGGAATCCCAATGAATGCCCGGAAAAATTAAAATCACCATTATGACTATACCTTTTTCTTTACTGTGGCATGCTGCCTCTATTTCTTTCACAATTTCCGCGTCTAATTCTTGACTCTGGCCAGGAGGTCTATAAAATGCCCCTATTCTATATGATTTATTGTACATAAGAATATCTACCCACACCGATTCAATATCATGATTCATTTTAAAGTCTGTCATTAATACAGATTGAATATTGCTTTTAACATAAAGCGCCACACCACCACCCTTCTTTCCTCTACGCTGGTATAAATAAAGTGAATATCCGTCTATTTCATATTCCTGAAAGGAGTCTCCATATAATTCTTCATTAACCCATGTCTCATCCGCCCTTGTATGGAGTACTGCTCTCCTATCTAGGGGGCTCAGGTTTCACCCGTCTTTTGGATAGGGTAGAGTCAAACGCAAAAAGGCTTATAAACTGTCCTGTACTTTATAGTTAACTTGACCCTCTATCTTTGTGGCGCGATGTTGGTGCTTTATCTCTTTTCTATAGATACCGTAGTGGCAAATACTCGAGGAAACTTTCCCCTCGCTTGTCACCACCTTTACGACGCCCTCGTAGCACAAGGGGTACTGTGTCGGCACATGAGTTTTGTGTTGATATTAGCAACTCCAGACTAGTTCTCTGCGGTGTCTCCTTCTTTCCTGCTACCTATGTGCTGTGGAATTCTCTTCCATCTTCTGTGTTTCCTACTCAGTTTAATCTCCCTCACTTTAAAGCCCGCGTCTGTGCTCATCTGCGTAATTTGCGTTAGTTGAATTTTTGCTGAGTTTAACACCCCCTCCTTGAATAGGACTTTGCCCGTGAAGGGTGGTGATAACTGCAATATATATATATATATATATATATA
>JABUQX010006145.1:122500-130000 GCA_015478945.1 Trachelipus rathkii
TTCGTCTCATCTTCTTGAGACCTCTTCAGGCAAAAGGAAAGAAAATTTATGAAGCTTCCACATGTGAAGTTGGATCTAGTTGGTTATTTAATTTTTTAATGGTGCTGCTGAAATATTTGGATGATTTCAAAAATTCATTTTGTATGATGTCTATTTTTGCTTCGCCTGGTTGTTTATTGTAGTTGCTGGAGTTGTATATACAGAATGATTCTAGTATTTTGCGATTAATGTTATTATTGATATTTCTGATAGGTTTTATTGCATTGATGTTGATATAATGGTTGGATGTTCTTCTATGGTGGGTTAATGCAGAGTTTGTGCAATCTTTTCGTAAATCCGTTGTATGTTGATATTTACGTCTGGTTAAATCTGATGTTTCGCCTATGTAGGTTTTGTTACACGTATTGCAGGGTATGTGATACACATTGTTGTGAGAGGTTTGCTCTATATTTTGGGGGACGAAGTATGTTTTTTAGCATAATGTTATTAGAGGGGATGAGGGTAATATTTTTGGGAATGAATTGTTTAATGTCATGTAATGGTATATAGGGTGTAGGTAGAAAAGAAGTGGATAATTTATTTGGGGGATCACTATTATAGAATTTTTAGTGACTCTTCTGTATGCCTGTGTAATAAAATATTCAGGGTATAGTAAAGAGGTGAAAGTGTTGTGTATATAATGAGTTTCTTTTTTAAAGAGGGGGAGAGCAGATTTGAAACGCACAAAGATAAAGGGAGGAACGTATGGCAAGTTTTGTGTGTCTAGTATGATTGGAGAGCCAGTGTATGCAGTTATGTGAGAAGGTGGGGTTTCTATGGTTTGTGTATTGTAAATGTGAGTTTTTTTTCAAGAGACCAGGGTGTCCAGGAAGAGTATAGTAGTGTTAGAGGAACGGTCAATGGTGAATTGCACGGAAGGATGTATCGTATTTATAAAAGAAAGAACTTCTGTAGAGTTGGTGTTATGAGGTATGGCAGCAAAAACGTCATCGACATATCGGATGTAGGTGGTATTTGTAAGGAGAGGATGAGGAGGAATGTGATAACATTCTATCAATTCCATATAAATATTGCTGAGAATAGATGAAAGAAGGGAACCCATGCTAAGACCGGTGGTTTGCTTGCAAAATTGTTCATTGAAATGAAAAAAGTTGTGTTGGAGAGAAAGCAATAGCAAAATCAATGAGCATAACCTTAACTTGTCCTTTCCGTTTCATCTCATCAAAGAGCTCATATTGCTTTCTCTCCAACACAACATTTTTCATTTCAATGAACAATTTTACAAGCAAACCACAGGACTTTGCATGCGTTCTCCTCTTTCACATATTCTCAGCAATATTTATTTGGAATTGATATAATATTATTACATTCTTCCTAATCCTCTCCTTACAAATAACACCTGGATCCGATATGTCGACGACATTTTTGCTGCCTTAGCTCATAACATCAACCCTACAGAAGTTCTTTTTTTAATTATTACATCCTTCCGTACAATTCACCATTGAATGTTCCTCTAACTCCACTATACCATTTCTGGACACACTGGTCTGTTGGAAAAGACAACTCACATTTACAATACACAATTCATAGAAAACCCACCTTCTCACCTAACTATACACACAAAACTTGCCATACGTTCCTCCCTTTATCTTCGTGCGTTTCGAATCTGCTCCCCCCCCCTCCTTAAAAATGAAACTCATATACACAACACTTTCACCTCTTTACTATACCCTGAATATTTTATTACACAGGCATACAGAAGAGTCACTAAAAGATTCTATAATAGTGATCCTCTAAATAAATTATTCACTTCTTTTCTACCTGTACCCAATATACCATTACATGATATTAAACAATTCATTCCCAAAAATATTACCCTCATCCCCTCTAATAACATTATATTAAAAAACATACTTCGTCCCCCAAAATATAAAACAAACCTCTCACAACAATGTGTGTATCACATACCCTGCAATACGCGCAACAAAACCTACATAGGCGAAACATCAGATTTAACCAGACATAAATACCAATACATTGTGAATTTGCAGGGTGTATGAGAGTGTTAGTGTTTTTAACTTTAAGATTTTTCACATTTTACATATTTTTATTTTTACCTTTTTTATTCGTGAATGTGTAGGGGTTTATGAGAGTGTTAGTGTTTTTTAACTTTAAGATTTTTCATATTTTCCATATTTAATATAAATTCGATTTTAGATTTTTTAACATTTACGGTTTTAAATATAGGTTTTAGTGTGTAAACAATTTTAACCTGACTTCACGATTTTGTTTGTTTTTTTCGCTTGTTTGTTTTTGTCTGTTTGTTTTGTGGTGGATGTGTGTGCATGTAAGATGGCAGATTTGCACAGGCGCAGGCTTACTATCGACTTTACTAACATCCGCGGTTGCAATCTAACTCTGCATCCGTGGAACAACACTTCTTTAACTCCAGCCCTAACCTTTTGCTCCTGTCTGAGACCCAGATTGGCTGGAATTCATACTCTTCGTTTATATGTCCCACTATAACTATTTCATAATTCCGTCTAAAGGGTGGAAAGTATGTGCCTATGTTAACATAAACACTCCTGCAACACGTCTCGTGAATCCCCCTCCTCCCCCCCCGAAATTCTCCCCCCCCCCCTAATTCGCAATGTTCATATGGGCTTAAAAATCTTTCTTCTCCTTTCTACTACAATAATCTTGGGCTTCTGCTACTGCTCTCCTAACAGAACAGATTTTCAAGCCTTTTTTGAATATCTAACTACTTCTCATGAGACTGTTATATCTTCTCATCCAATACTGAGGTCCTCTATTAGGGGATTTCAATGTACATAACACTGATTGGTTGGGGTCCTCTCATACCGATTTAAGGTGGGGAGGAGGGCGAATCATTCAAGCATTCTCAACGATCTGGAGCAACTACTTAAAGACGCCACAACACATTCCGGATCGTCCTAACCAATTATTGAACACACTTGACCTATGTTTCACCCCTAGTCCTTCTCTCTATAAATACAGTACTTTTCGCCTCCTATCGTAAATCTGACACAACCTTATATCTCTTAATTTTAATACTTTCTCTCCAACAGCTAAATCGCTGCCCTACTCGTTTTTCTGGCACTTTGATCGGGCAGATTGGGGGGGGCCCTTGATTGGCTGCTTCTACGTTAACTATAATTGGAATGACTGATTTGTCTTTGGTGACGCTTCGCTTCTGCCGATAAGGTGGGAGCTGTAATCGTTGATGGGATGAGCAGGTTCATTCCTTTTCGACTAAATTTTTCTCTCCTCATAATCCATGGGTCGATCGTACTTGTTCTCTGGCCATTCAGGCTAGAGACAGTGCGTATGCGGCGAGTTGGAAAAATTCTCGTTCTTCGCTAAATCACTCTTGCTAATTTTTCAATTCTGGCTAGAAAGAAATCGTTGCATGGGGAAGGGAATGACTCTTGACACAGAGCGAGCTTTCATCCAAACGAAAGTGCGCTAATCCCTGGTTTCCTACTGACAAATCTTTCTGGGCTCTTGCCAAAAACATCTCTACAACTTCTGTACAATCTGTCTTTCTTCCTCCTTATTCCGCATCTGATGGTTCTGTTGCATATTCCTCTAAACTGAAAAGGCAATGCCTCTTCTGGCCTCCTATCTTCCTCTAACTCAACCCTGGACGATTTTCTGGCATTCCTCCTTCTCCTCCTTCTCCTCTCAGGTCCTAGGCCTTTGCCTGTGATTACATTTCGATCGGGTGCATGGGCTCCTGAAATCTACAAACGTTAGAAAGGCGGGTGGCCCGGATGGCATTCATCCCCGAGGTTTGGAGGGAGTGTGCTTCCGTGCTGACCCCGCCTTCGTTCAATTATATTCTCTATGTCTCAATACTAACACTTTCCTCAGTGCTGGAAAGCACGCACATGTCCAGCGATTCCGAAAAAGGTAGCAACTCTGAATCCTTCTAACTATCGCCCTAATAGCTCTCAACTGTATTCTATCTAAGATCTTTGAAGCCCTTCTCAACTCTCATTTCTTAGATCATCTGGAATCTCATTCACTTCTTCCCGATCGCCAGTACGGCTTTCGGCGTCGATGTCTACTGGCCGATAATACTTTCTATCTTACTGATATATGGTTTTCCGCCTTAGGAACTACGGGGAGATTGCGTGGTGGCGCCTTGACATATCCAAAGCATTTGACGGGTATCGCACGCGTCACTGCTCTCCAAGGTCCCTTCCTTTGGGTTTCCTCCTTCTCCTTTGATTACTTATGTCTAGTTTTCTCCTCAAATCGCTCAATGTCGGTTGTTGTTTGAAGGGGCCTACTTTCTCTTTCTTTTTTCTGTTAATCTGTGGTGTTCCTCAGGGTTTCTGTCTTATCTCCTACTTTTATTTCTTACTTTTCAATTAATGATTTCCTCACCTGCAACATCTAACTAATATCCACGTCGTATGCCGATGACTGCGACCCTTTATCTTCCAACCTCAATTTCAATTTCTGTTCCCTCTTTTACCTTCTAGAATTGCCTGCTCGTCTTAATCTTTCCGATTCTATTCTCGCTGATCTGGATAGGATTTCCGGTGGGGTCGTCTCAATCTTGTGAAATTTAATTCTTTAATAACCCAACTACTTCAACAAATCTCCCTCTCTAAAACACTTCCCCTATCTCTTCGACGGTTCTCTCGTCTCTCCTGTTGACAATATAAACATCCTTGGCCTTAACATAAACAAAAAAAATCTTGGAAACCTCGCATCACAACGGTTGCTAGGGCGACCTCAAAGAAACTGGGGGATCTGTTTAGACTGCAAGACTATTTTTCCTCTTCTCATTTGCTTCAGCTATACAAGGGCCTCATCCGCCCTTGTATGGAGTACTGCTCTCATATCTGGGGGGGGGCTCTGGTTTCACCCGGCTTTTGGATAGGGTCGAGTCAAAGGCCAAATGACTTATAAACTGTTCCGTACTTTCCACTTCACTTGATCCTCTATCTTTGCAGCGCGATGTTGGTGCTTTATCTCTTTTCTATAGGTACCGGCAGCGGCAGGTGCTCGAGGGAACTTGTCACTCACGTACCTCCACCTTTACGACGTCCTCGTGGCACAAAGGGTGCTTTGTCTGCGCATGAGTTTTGTTTGGATATTGGCAACTCCAGGCTAGTTCACTGCGGTGCATCCTTCTTTCCAGCCACTTCTTTTCTGTGGAATTCTCTTCCATCTTCTGTTTCCTGCTGAATTTAATCTCCCGCACTTCAAAGCCTGCGTCTGTGCTCATCTGCGTAATTTGCGTTAGTTGTGTACTTCTGAGGCGTGCTACACCCCCTACTTGAATAGGGCTTCGCCCGTGAGTGGTGGTGACAACTGTAAAAAAAAAAAAAAAAAAAAACACATCGGATTTACGAAAAGATTGCACAAACTCTACATTAACCTACCACAGAAGAACATCCAACAATTATATCAACATCAATGGAATAAAACCTATCAGGATATCAAAAATAATAATAATTGCAAAATACTGGAATCATTTTGTGTATACAACTCCAACAACTATAATAAACAACCAGGCGAAGAAAAACTAGACTTCATACAAAAAGAATTCTTGATATCCTCCAAATATTTCAGCAGCGCCATTAAAAAAATAAACAACCAAATAGATCCAACTTCACAGCACAAGGCTTCATAAATTTTCTCTCCTTTTGCCTGAAGAGGTCTCAAGAAGATGTGACGAAAGCTTGCCTACTACAAAAAAACAACATTAGATTTTAATTTTTTATTTTAAAGTAATTCCTGTAACTTAGAAGAAATGATATCGTGTGAACGGAAAAATTAAATTTACACGAAATCTGCTCACCACACACCCAGTCCCTCCCATTATTAGAAAAATTCACGTAACTAACTTTTAGTAGATAAATACTACATATATATAGATAGCTAACATATAATATATACTATATATATATATATATATAGTATATATAATATATATATAAACATATAATAATATATATAATATATATAGTTAATATATATATATGTATATAAATCAAAATATATATATATATATACATAATATTATATATATAATATATATATACGTATATATATATATATATATATATATATATATATATACTATTATTATATACTATATATATATATATATATATATAACTATAATATGTATGTATAAAATTATATATTTAATTAATACTATTTCTTATATATAATATATACATATATATATAATAATATATATATATATATATATATATATATATATATATATATATATATATATATAAAAATTATTATAATATATTATATATATATATATATATATATATATATATAATTTATATATATATATATATATATAATATATATGTAAAAGTTTAAAAGTAGTATTTGGGTATTTTTTATTTTTAATTAATATTTACATTTATCTATTTATAAATTTATTTATTTTAATTTTTTTTATATATTTATTTATTTTTTTAGCATGAAGAATGATGTCCCAAGGGCATCATTTATGATACTTAATTAAAGGAGAATTTCCAACTAAAAATTTTTTTTTCCTTCTTCTTTTAATTAAAAAATATTTTACCAAAATGACAACTCTTTTCTTTATATAAATATAAAAAATTGAATGGAAATATATTTTTTTATTTTAAGAATTTCAGTATATATTATTATTATTATTATATATAATTATATTTATTGCAAATTATTATTTTGAGTACAAATGCATAATTAATTATTAATTATTTATTATGTTTTATTATTTTAGTATTATTATTATTATTATTATTATTATTATTATTATTATTATTATTATTATTATTATTATTATTATTATTATTATTATTATTATTATTATTATTATTATTATTATTATTATTATTATTATTATTATTATTATAATTCCAACATAAAAATAAAAGGAGTTGAATCTGAAAAGAGACAACATCATGCAAAAATACTTGGTAATAGTTGATGCGAAAAAAATTATGATTCCAAAACCACACTCTACATTAAATGAGAAAATTTGGAGATTTAAACTATTTAAATTCGCAAAATACATTCCTTCTATATTATTATTATTTTTATTATTATTATGTGTATCCACTTTTACTATATTGTCTCCCAGTATACGGCATAGCAAATAAATCAGTTATTCAACCGCTTATAACTATGCAAAAACGTTTTATACGACTCCTAAGCGCTGCTAGAAGCTTCTATGATCATACAACACCTTCATTTAAAAAACTTAAAATTCTGCAGTTCGAAGATCTGTTAAAGCTATCTCTTTTAAAAGAGCAGCATAAGATCATACATAATAAAGCCTGTAACTTATTGTTAACTAATTATCAAAATAATCAACCGAAGAAGTAGAGCACTACGAAATAGTTCACATATCAACCCCCCTTTATTTAGATTAGAAAAAGCTAGACAAGCAGCTAGCTATAAAGGTGCTAAACTTTATAACGAATTACCGCATAATTTAAAAAATGA
>JABUQX010006145.1:145000-148276 GCA_015478945.1 Trachelipus rathkii
CAAAAATATTTAAATATTTTTTATATATTTATATACCATATTTATAATTTTTTAAACACAATTCAACATTTTCATTGAACAAGAAGGAGATTCCTCATTGGTGGAACCATTTATAAAGCTCGTTGTGGTTGTTTGGTTGGTCATTAGTTTCAGATGACATTCACTGCTACCAGGGCTACCATTCTCCTCGTCGTAATTCTTTTTGTTGTCCTTGTTTCCCCTTCTATTATTACTTGGTTTAATGGTTTCTTGAAGATTTGTAAAAACCACTGATTGACGTTGTTGGTCGGCTGGTCTTGAATTATGGGCTCCTTCGTATCCTATTCTGCCATTGGTTGATTTTCTGTTTGGGCCACAGGAGATCACCTTGCGGAAGGCTTTTCTGTTTATAGAAAGAAATTATAATTTTTTTTTTTTTTAGTTTTTTAAATATATGTGAAAAAAGTTTCAATAATATACTATATATATATAATATAATAATATATAATATATATAATATATTAATATAATATATATATATATATATAATATATATATATATTATAATAATATATATATATATATATAATATCGTGGGAAGAAAGAAAGAATTGCCCACATCCTATGTCCTTCGTGTCGCAGTAGGCGACTAAGGGACGATGGAGCTGGGTTGGTTGCCTACTTACCACTTATCTTGTCCTTTTGCCACAAGACATATCTCTATATATCGCCACCGCCATATATTACCTCGAGAGAAGGTGTGATCGCCGTAAACCCTTCCTATATTTCGGAGAAAATGTCATGAATTCGTATGGTGTACATTGAATGTCAGAGGAAAAGAACGGTTGAGGAAAGAAGAGAGAGGCTGTTCGCATTATTTAGAAAGGTAAATTTGATTTGCTTGCATGACTGAACAAAGATGCACGAAAACGGCGAAAAATGAGAGGTGTTGTGCTGAAATGTGTGTGCTGAGTGATGGAACAGAAATGAAGAGGGTGAGAGAAGGAGTTGGACAAATTCCTAGATGCAGAACTTGTGGTCACAGAGCTATCGCTAGATTTTGTGTGCGTCGTGAGTACTTAATTCTAAGGTTAAATTTAAGGCTTTGAAAGGTCTGGGTTTGTGTGATTTGGACATATAGTCCATCTGAGTGGTAATTTTGCAATAGAGTGCCAATTTTCTGGGATAATCTGAATTTTGGGGGGCGCATTGCCTTTTTGGATGCAGTGCAGTGCGAGCTTCAGAATTATTATGCTGGGTGACCTAAATGGTTGGATAAGCCTGATCAAAAAGAGATGGTATAACAAGTGGTTTTGAGGGTGTCGGGAGAAATGAGAATGGTAGGAAGTTGATTGATTTCTGTGAGAGAGAGGTATGTACTGTGTGTAAGTAATACTTTTTTAAACACAAGGTATTCATAAGTATAATAGAGTTGTTTGTAGGTAGAAGATAGATCAACGTGAAAGTTAAAATTGACCTTCTTCGAATGAAAAAGGCAGATGTTGAAGTATGTGTGGATTAATCAGTGGAGGGTTAGGAATGGATGTATGGATCATTATTGATGTTTATGTAAACTTAAGTTAAACGGGAGTTGGATGCGAGAGAAGGTGATAAGAGAGAAGTGGTAACGAATTAGTGTGAGAAGTTAAAGTGACAAGGTAAATAGGAATAAAATATTTAAGAGCGCTCGCAAGTAAATCACTGAATATGAAGCAAAGATAAACTGAGCAAATCTGAGAGCAAATAAAGAAAGCATGTTAGCAGGCAAAGAAGTATGAGATTAATGCTAAAGTAGGAAGTAAGAACGTTAACAGTGAGTGGTGACATGCAAGGATGGTGACTGCAATTGTTTATTCCTCAGACAGAGTGTTCTAGGAGGAATAAAAAACCAAGTGATTAGTTCTTCAGAAAGAAGATGTTGCGGAATATATGAGGAAAAAAAATACTAAAATGCGATAACGCTAGATGTGAATGATTATAAGAATCGATTAACCATGATACTAGTGGAATAGGAGATGAATGTGAGACTTACAATGTGTAAACCTAGAGCTCTAATGTCTGGTAATAAGTCGAGAATAAGAAGTGTAGACAATATAAGTTTAAGTCTTACTGAAGATTATATGTTAGTTAATGAATATCTCAGATGATAGATCTGTATTCCATAATGCTTGAAGTATGATGAACGATGAGAAAATGAGAAGAGATATAGGATGAACATTCTTTCGAAAATCTGTTGTGTTGTTAGGGGTTAGTCAGGTTGGCATAATGAAGATGATAGGTGATAGTGAGCTGTTGCGTGTTGTGATATGCTATTAAGTAAATATGTATTTGTGAATTAGATTGTCCATTAAAGTAGGACGATAGTGAGGTGGGTTAATTGAAGAGAAGAGTGGATGAAAGTTGGATAATAAGTATTAGAGAGTAGAATCTCAGTGATAAGACAGAAAGCATTACTGTTTAATAATGATACAAGAATCGGATATCCCGAAAATCGGTGATTGAGTTGAGTGGGTAGTGTGTGGCAAATGCTATCTGTTAGATCCAAACGCGTGCTTATGCTGAGAGTATTAGTTCCGAGGATTGAAGAGAGCGAAAGTCATATAAATCAGCCAAAGTCTTTGTATAAGTTGCAAGGAGAATGATAGCAGGTAACGTGTACGAAATATTATAGAGGAATTATTTACTGAGTTTTAGAAGGATATAGCTAGGTATTTTGCTTGAAAGAGTGCCACGTCGAGACGAAAGGATGATTAGTGAAAACAAGAGTGCGTTTAGGAGTGGAGTAGAGATGTGTGGATCCAAATCTTTAATTGAAACAAATGATTGGCAAAATAAAGAGAAGCGAATGAAAAAGATCTGTATTTATGTTTATAAGTATTTGCAATAGCGTTGAGAGGGATTATAGCGAAGCTCCATGGCAGATACATTATGATATAGGTAGTGTAAGCGCATCCTGAATGCATCAAAAGATATGGATGACGATAGCCGAGCGTGTTTATCATCCATTGGTTATTTTAATTGCACCCAATGACAGACAAGACAGAATGCTATGTATGAAAGAAGTTAAGGTGGGCCAGGGTGCAGGAGATGGTTTAGAAAAAGGGAACTGAAAAGTTTTTGCTCCTGCTGGAAGAGCAGGTGCAATACAATGAGCCTACTATTATTTATTGTGTATGATTTGTTTGTGTGATTGAGACTCTAAAGAGAGAGTTATTGAAAGATTGGTAGATATTGTGAAATAGGCAAGGAGCTGGGCAATGTAAATTGTTGTGGATGGACATGACTAAGTCTTCTCTC
>JABUQX010006146.1:5000-27500 GCA_015478945.1 Trachelipus rathkii
CTTTTTGTTTTATTACTTTGTATAATAAACACTGTGTGCCGAGCTGAACCTCCACATTAGAAAATTTTCTTTGGAACTGGGTTTTCGCAAATTTCCGAATTATTGATGTGCTTGATTTCCAAAAATGTAATCGGTTTGTGAGCAATTCACATCGAACAATTTGTGAGTATATGTGTGATAAAACACAGATTTGTTAACCATAATTTCTATGATTTTTAAACCTTTTTCAAGGAGGGTCTATCACAATTATTGGGATTATATTATATATAATTATCTATATCATATATATATATATATATATATATTCTGGATTAAATATTGGTATTCATATATCGAATACCCCAAGTAATATAGTCTATACCTATCTAGGAGATTTATTTAATAATAATTTATATAAATCAATATAATAATATAGTCACATATATATAGTAGTAATCACCTATTATATTTATTATTTATTTATTTATAACTATTATATTTAAAATTGGATATATGAAGGGAGAGAAAACAATATCGCAAATGATGATGATAGCAATGTCTTGATAAGATAAATATGTTTAAAACATTATAATATCAATTTCTTATAATTAAAAAATGTAATATTCGGGATATAAGAATGAATTTAATATTAAGGAATTAAGGAATTTTTTCAATTTGAAGGAATTAGGATGTTTTATTAACTTGAAGGACTTACGGAATTTTATCAATTTGAAGCGAATTGAATATATCCCTCATCAAGCTCCACAATAGTCGGCCAATAATATTGATATCCCACTTGCCCTGTAACGTCCTTCCATGAACTTTAGATCTTGATGGCAGCGTTTCACCCTGCTCATCACTAACATCGCTAGGTTATCCGGAAATTTTCTAGGTGAGAATGTAAGTAGTGCAGACCTGTATATCATGAACGATGTGATCCACACAATCCATGAGAAATGAAACACGTGTCTTGAGCGGAAGTTCAATGGTGACGAAAGTATAGGGTTCTCGGCTTTCCTGTTCCCCTTTCAGATAAAATTTCTGTGCTACAATCTGAAAAAGCTATTTCTCGACGCTTCTGTTGCCTCTAATGTTTAACATTCATGCCCATAATTGTTGCAGGCAAAGGCGGTTCTATCAAACTGCGTTGAGTGATGTGTCCGTATTTGTTGGGTTCCATTCAAGATTATCTTCCTATTTTTGCTTTTTCATTCTACATAAGTCAGCTGGGCAGAGTTTATATATATGCTGCACACCACCGACTGAGTGAGGTGATTGGTCGATATGAATGGACCTGGGAATCGATACACTTTGATTGCAGCATGGCCTACGATAAATTATGGCACACGGGCAGATAGCAGAATGCGAGAGATCTCAGTGGATGGCCGCGTCAAGGGGCGGGAGTAAGTTCTTTAGGAGTATTAGTCGCGTCATGTACAGAACAGTGTTTTGTCGCAGCGAATGTTTCTCGAATCCCCACTGAGTAAGTCTCATCGTAAAATGAATTTGAAGAATAATTATGCTGAGAGGAGAAGGAGAGAGAGAGAGTTTTGACTTGTTGCCGCGCCACACATTTCAAGACCAATTTAAATTCTCCGTACCGAGTGACTGCACCCTTTTTGTGAAATGTTGATATAGGAGTGGCGGGACATCGACATTGATATAATATCCTCAAGTGGAGCGACCTTTGTTGAGAGATTAGATCTGACTAGGAGAAAAAAATAGAACAATAACATTGCTGTCTGAAGACTGGTTACGGATGTAAACTTAAGGCATGAGATGAAATGTTTGATAACTTATTCGCGGATTTGTCGTCCAAGGAGTATACAAACGCTGCAACGAAGGGAAAAAGCCCAGGGAAAATCACCCCCTACACATAGACGTTCTAAGGTCTTAAACTTTCCAGTTCTAGGTTTCTATCGTGGCACGGAGAAGGGTAGGAACTGGCCTCTTAGCCCTTAACGAGGTAACCGGGGACAAACCGCGTAGCCTTCATTCGGTTGCCAGGGATCTAGACTTCATACTCTAATATTTGTTTATCAGTAATTTCTTCTTGAACTGAATGGGTGTTGCGCGTCGGTATGCGGATGCCTCCGAGATGTTTTATGGAGAATATGCAGTCACCGAACACATATTAACAAGACTTTAGTGAAACTCGGCATAGTAGTATCCAGGGTGGCATTCTGGGTGCATTTACTTTCCAAGTTATATATATATAGGTACTATATATGTATGATTATATTAGTAATTATATATACTATACTAGTGGGCGTGATATATAGTAACTATATATTAGAATAGTATGGATGATATGATATAGTATATATCTAGATATAGTATATTACTTAGTAGTTAGTTATAATAATATAATATGTAAACTTTATAATATTTAGTTGATATATACTTTTAATCGGGTGATAGCTAAATATTCAAAGAGTCAGAGCAACCCAAGATTAGAGTAAACTTTGAATTCATATTGTTCATAGTCTATTGACTCTCTTTGAAAATAGTTATTAACTATTATTATTATTTATTATGTATTATTAATATTATATTATTATACAATATGAATCATTAACTGTACGATGTTATTATTTTAGATTTATTTTTATGCCAATTGTAATCCTAACTGAAATTTCAAAGCAAATCAATAAAGACAGAAAAAAAAAAAAAACTACAAATGATTTATAAAATGTGTTTCCACGGTCTAATGCCCTTCAAGTTACCATGCAATTAAATTTCTGTCTAAGAATTACACTCACATATATTGTTATTATTGCAACACACACACCACACACACAACACACACAACATCACTGCTAACAACACACAATGCATAAAATAATTTTACTCATTTACACCATCATCGTTAATTTTAATTCTTGATATAAATTTGCTGTAAATTGAAAAAAATGTAGATAGTAGTAGTAGTAGTTTTTATTCTACTACCTTTACAATATATATATACTAGTATATATATTATGATATAGTAATATATATATATATATATATATATATATATAATTATATATATATATCATATTATATATATATAATATTGTATTATATATATTTATATATATAGTATATAATAATATATATTTCTTCCTCCTATGAGAGTATGTAAGGGTACACTACAATTGCCCTCTGAAAGAGAGGGGTGAGGGTAGCGAGGTGAATTTGTACGACTTACTACAAAGACGGATTGAGCATGGAGGGTAGGAGATAGAGAAGCAGTAAGCGTAGCAGTGGGGGTCGATGTGTTTGAATGAAATGCAGAAAGAAATTTTCACTGGTATTTTTCCCAACATAACTTAAACACAATACACGACACATTAACAAACATCCTTGGTTTCGCGATATCTCTCATTCGATAAATGCCAGCTTAAAACAGATATGAGACAAGGCAATCAAAACCCCTCTCCCCCCCACCGGTTGTTCGCCGTCCCCTATGTACTCCCTTATCAAAATCACAAATACACAAGATAAATAAGAAATTAAGGAGATGAACTATGCCCTATTAATCTAATTTAAAGTTCACAAAACAAGTTCATTCGACCATATATAAAAATAAAAAAAAGGCACACAAAAATTTGAAAAAGTAATAATGATAATAACAACAGTAAATAGTTATTATCAAGACTTAAGCACGAACCCAGTTGATATATATATATTAGTATTATATATATATATAGATAGATAGTTATATATATTATATATATTATATATATATATATATATATATTATAATGATATATATGTATATATATATATATACATGGGCGTAGGCAGATTTCATTTCGGGTGGCGGCAAAAGGTTGAGTGATTTATATAATATATATAGTATTATATATAGTATATATATATATATATATATAATATCATATAGTATATATATATATATATTACTAATATATGAAGATAGTAAGTATATATAGTATATATATATTGCAAGCTTTAATCAGCCGCCAAATGCTATCGACATACTGAGAGTTCAGCGGAGAATACTGTCTGAAGAACCTAGCTGTATTAAAAGCACACAGCTAGTTGACTTTAAGCCAAATATGAAAACGAAAACACATAAAACTATAAAAATATGTTTAGTAAAATATTATGAATTATTTACAATTACTCCTTCAGTTTCTTTCGATTGATTTCTTTTTTTTTTCTTTTTTTTTAAAGTTTTTTCATACTAAAATTAAATCCTTTAAAAACGTCTCTGGCAACATACACAGGGTTCAGTTTATTGTTAATTTAGCCAAGATTGTTAGGGGGGGGGGCCAGTGCCCCCCCTGCACCCCCCTGCCTACGGCCCATATATATATTATATATATATATATATATATATATTATATATATATATACTTAATATATATAATATTATATGATATATATATATATAATATATATTATATATATATATACCAAGGAATAATATTCTAATCAATCAGGCTAGAGTTTTTTTATTGTTGAAGTTTTCCAGATGGTCTCCAAAGCCACGCCTGGGTAAATAAATACAAAAGAAATTTATAAACCTTAAGTTTAAATATACAAAGGAAATTTATATAATCAATGTTTTAAAATTCAAATTAACGTTTGAGATAAGAAGGCATTCCACAGCAAATTCTAAAAACTTTAATGTGAAAGAATGCATTGCAGAAAGATTTTATGAAGCGAGTTACTGGATAATACTATAAGAAAGGGAGACGCAGAGCAAGAAAAAAATGAAGTGTAAAAAAAAAAAAATTCATTGGAATTTTCCCTCCAAAAAAAAAGAAGAAATCTGAAATGTCAAATTTATCATAATGCAAGATTTTATCAAATGAAATATTAAATAATTTTTAAAACGGAAAGAATATGAAGAGTAAAAACGAATTCTACTGGATAAATTTTTTTTGGAGTACTTGTAATTACAGTATGTTATTTCTCTCGTATTGAAATACTTCCTTTTGTAACTTGAATATTTGGCAAAATACCTTGCAAGTACTTTTGCCCATTTTTTAGACCTTGCATATATAATAGTATATATATATAATATATATATATGATATATATATATATTATATATATAGTAATTAAGTATATAGAGTTATATATAGTATATATATATATATATATTAATATTAGTATATATTATTATTTTTTTTTTTTTTTTTTATCATTTTTCACTTACGTATCTAGATTATGTATTTTCTTATAATGTGTATTCTAACATAAATTTGCATTTACGAATATAAAGTATATAAGTAATGTATTATATAATATAGTATATATATATATATATATTTTTTCGTATTTATATATAGTATTATATTTATAGTTAAAAGTCCTTAAAAAAAAATAAAAAATTTTTAAGAAATTTAAATTATAATTTATATATATATATATAGTATATATATATTAATAGGCGAGACTGATTGATTGGATTTGGAAGTTGTGTAACAAAGCGTCTATGTAGGGTATAGTTCCGAGGGATTGGAGGACAGCAATAATAGTACCCTTATATAATGGTAAGTGGGATAAGGTAGTGTAGGGGAATTAGTTTATTGAGTTATTGTAGGGAAGATATATGCTGGTATTTTAGTCGAAAGAGTGCATCGAGTGACTGAAGGACTGATTGGTGAAGAACAAGATGCGGTTAGAAGTGGTAGACGATGTGTGGATCAAATCTTTACATTGAAACAAATGATTGGGAAAATGAAGGGAGAAGAATAAATTGTATTTAGGTTTTATGGATTTGCAATAGGCGTATGATAGGATTAATAGGGAATCTCTATGGCAGGTGTTAGTGATATATGGTGTTGGTGGTAAGCTTATGAATGAAATCAAAAGTATGCATGACGATAGTGAAGCGTGAGTAAGAATAAATAGAGTCGAAACTGAATGGCTTAATATTAACAGCGGAGAGCAGGGATGTGTTATGGCTCCTTGGTTATTCAATTTGTATATGGATGGAGTTATGAAAGAATTAGAGGTGGGGGTGGCAGGGGATGGTGTTAGAATGATGGAAGAATGGAAGAGAGTGAGGGTTCCCTACCTATTATATGATGGATAATTTGGTTTTGGTTTGTGGCGAATTTGAAACGAGAGTTTGAGAGGATGGTAGATGGATTTGGCAGGGTTGTAAAAGGAGGGGTTTGAGAATAAACGTAGATAAGAGTGAAGGGGTTAAGATTGTGAGTGAGGACAGTCCTCGGTGTGAAGTTATGCTAGATGGTGAGCAGCTGGAAAAAAGTGCTTGAGTTTAAATATTTAGGATATATGTTGGATGAAAAAGGAATGGAAGATGCACAGTGTAGTAAGGAAAGTGTGAATAGGGCAGGAAGGGTGGCTGGGCAATAAATCCTGGTGGATGCAAAAGGGACAGTATTAAGTGCGCTAGGTTTCTGAGGGTAAGGTTGTTTACCGTGTGGTTAATGGTAATAGGTAAGTGAGACTAATGGGTCTGGAAATAGAAAAGGTACAGATCTAAAAGTGCAATGTGTTCAGAGGACAATCTAGAGGCGTGTTAGATGAGAAGAAATTGCGTGAAATGAAATGAACGTATTTAGTGTATATGGTGTGAGGTGTGAATAAAGGGGTAGAATGAGAAAATAAAAAAAGTACGTTGAGATGGTTTTGGTCATGTGGAAAGGATGAATGATAGTGGTTGGTTAAACGGATGTATAATGTTGAGTGTACTGGGAAGTCGCCGGCTGGAAGACTGAAGAAAAAGTGGATTGAATCAGCAGTAAAGGACATATCTGGAGAGAGAGAAATGCTGAGTTTGGCAGGGAGAGAAGAATGATGCGTACAGGAATCGAATGGCGGGTTTTTGGGTGAGGAGTAGTTGTAAGCCCACCTGGGCAATTGATCGAACTGCACAATAACGAGAATGCCTTAGTGAAGGGTCCGTTGCGGTCCCGTGAAACTCTAGCGTGGATTTTCTGACTGCGACGGAGTTCTCACTTAAGGTATAAAGGGGGGGGGGGAAGGCTGGCTTTTTTTTTCGACTTTTTCATATTTTTCTACTATTTTTATGTTTCCGGTGCATGGTCACGCACCTTACCCCAGTCTTGGAGAGAGAAGGTTGGTGTGATGGTGAATGATATATATATATAGTATATATATCTATATATATATATATATATAATATAATTAGATATATATATATATCTATATATATATATATATATATATATAGTATATATAGTAATATATATATATACAAGTTTTTATAAAGTACTTGTACTTGATAGCATGTACTTGTACTTGTACTTAAAACCAGTGTACTTGGACTTGTACTTGAACAATTCTAGATTACTTGTACTTGACAAATGTACTTGAACCCAAGCCTGCTTTATAATCGAGGCAGCAAAAAAAAAATTAAGACGTTAAAAAATTTTCATTCCTAAAAAAAGAAATACAAATTTCGTGATTTATTCTAATGGGATATTTTATCAAATGAAATATTAATATTCTTTAAAATAAAAAGCAGGCAAAGAAAAAAATGACGTTTAAGAAATTTTCATCGCTAATGAAAAAAAATAGAAAAAGAAATTTTAAAGGAATTTATCCTAAAACTTCTTACTAATCATTATTCGCCCCTAGAACATCTATTTATGTATCATATAGAGGCTACCTGCGAAAAAAAAATTTTTTTCATCCGACCTCCAGTTCCGTGGGCGTTAAGTAACTTTGTCCTATATATATATATAGATATTAATATATATATATATAATATATATATATATATATATATATGTTATTATATATAATATATATATATTTATAGTATATATATAGTATATATATATATATAGTTAGAAGAATTCCGTACTCTGTCATGTGATTTTTGAATTTATTAAACTTAGATAATACGTTTCTAATTGATGATATAATTAATTTTACCTTATTTTTGTAGATTTTAATTATGAAACAAGGAACATCAGTAAACTATTTTCTCACCTGAACCATCTATAATATATATATATATATATATATATATAATATATATATAATATATATATAATGCATAATATATATATATATATATATATATAATAGATATATTATATATAATATATAATATATATATATACTATATATAGTGTATATAATATATATAACTATAATGAGTGGAGAAGGCAACGACTGATCGTACGAAATGGATTGAAACTATGGATCGAGTTACGTGATGTAATGATGAGGCAATAGCCTGGATTTCTTCAAATTATAAAGTGTTGGCAGAAGTAAAATCCACCTGTATTTATATGCAGGCATTCTCCACGGTCTGCACGAAGGAAGAAAATCATACTTGCAAGTGCGCCGCACCACCACGCAACGAAAGGACAGTGTGTTGATCAATTGATCGGTAAAACGCAATTTATTTTGAAAAAAAAGAACTTAACAAACTAACTTGCCTTAGGCAACTTCTTCATCACTTTTAATTCTTTTTTGCCTACGCCACAGAATTCTATATAATATTTTACGATAATTTGCATCCTGCTTTCACACAAGCAATGACCACATATGCCAACTTTCCATGGTGGGGACTCTTACCTCAAATTTTTTTTTTTAACACTGGAGTTATCCCCTTCTTGAACCTTTTGCAATAACTCAATAATCATAATAATCAATAATAATAATAATAATAATAATAATATAATAATCAATAATAATAATAATAATAATAATAATAATAATCAATAATAAATAATAATAAGAAAGAAGAAGAAGAAGAATGATAGTAATAAGACTTGTATTAGAAGAAGAGGAAAGAGAGAAGAAGAAGAAGAAGAAGAAGAAGAGAAGGAGAAGAAGAGGAAGAAGAAGAAGAAGAAGAAGAAGAATAATAATAATAATAATAATAATAACAATAATATAATAATAATAATAATAATGCAGTTTCAGATGGATTTCCAAGTAGACATACGCAAATTTTTATATTCCATCAAACTTCATAAAAACAAAAATAATAAGGGAGAAGAACTACATTTGGGAGAAGGGGAAGGGAGGATGTAGAAAACTGAGGAGAAAAGTGAATAATTCTAGTCCCGTCCCTCAACCCCTTCTTCCCCCCCCCCCCCGTTTCTGCCCAGCGTGTGAAAACCCAAAACAGCTTGTTCCTTTCTTTCACCAAAATTCAAAGAGAAATGAATTTAAATTAAATTTAAATTCCGATCCCAACGGGCAAATAATACGTAAAGAAATAATTTGCGATCGAAAAAAAGATCTAAAATTTCTATTATTAAAATGATTAATTAAATAATATGCCTTTCTTTCCCTCCAACTCTGCCCCCTCCCCCTTCTCCCTCTCGCAATGCCTCCCAATAACTGAGGGAGAGAATTAGGAGTAAAGAGCGGGAGAAGCTTATTCTTTGATTTGGGGGACAAAAAGGGAGGGACTCCGTGCCCATATTAAGGGATATCCCGGCGGTTTATCGCGGCTTCTGACTCTATCAAGGTTGAGGAGGGCCACGATATTACTTCTTCTTCGAAGGAACTCGAATACCATATGAGGTCAATCGACAGTATTATTTACAGTCTATCCACCCTCGTCACGATTCATACCAAACCAAATAGGCAAATCCTTCCTAATGGGCTACCACGCGGAACCGATCCGAAAACAACGAAAATTAAGCCATATGTTTCAAACCATGAAGCCACCATGGACCTTAAAACAAATTCATATGGAATAAATTTAAGAACTAAACGGCCACTGAGGAGCTCACGATATATATATATATATATATATATACTTATATATATATATATATATATATATATATATATATATATATATATATATATATATATATATATATATATATATATATATATATATATATAATAACCTTATATCTTTCTTTATATATATATATATATATATAGAGGCTTTCTTCATATTGGAAATAAATTGTGAAATTGGAAAAAAAAAATAATAAAATCCTTATATCCTGGCACAAATGTTTGGCACACGAACACATTTGTCTTCTCATCCGTGCTCTAGACTCACAAGTGGTGGAAAATGATAAATATTGCTTCCATAGTCCATATAGCTTGAAAAAAAAATCACATGAGGTATGATTGTTTCAACATGGTATAAACATCAAATGTGGCATTTATGACTTTTCAGCTCATTTCTCAAATATCTTTTTTTTTCTTAAGTTTTTCTTTCTTTACAAAAGCTCATTAGATACATCTGACGATATAAGTTGCATGCAAATCTTCTGAAATCGATAATACTCGAAAGGATCTCCAAAGACAAATAATATTTATAAATAGAAGAATTTGGATGGAGGTCTTTTCATTAATATTTAGTCACCTTTTATGGGAATGATTAGTATTAATATTGCTATTATTATTGTGTGTGTGTGTGTGTATTGTTATTATTATTATTATTAATAACGTTTATTGTCAAATTTTTGAAGCAAATTTTTTACCTTTTCTGTCATTACAATTATCGACTGTCGATATATATATATATATATATATATATATATATATATATATATATATATATATATATATATAGTTGTATAATTGAAGTGCCCCCCCGAAAATTTCTAGACACTAAAAATTTTCTAAGTATCATATCCGTTAATAATATAAAATGCAGAAGTTAAATTAATTTTATATAATTCGTCGCTGTCAGGAACAAATCTCGTAAGTCCATTAGTTAAAACTAAACTTGAAACCATCAGAGAAAATGCAACATTAGAATTTCAGCTGATGTTTGAAGAATGTGTAAGCGCATTTGAATCTGAACTGAGTATTGAAATTACTGTACCAAGAATTAACAAATTTCAAAAATACAGACCCAACATTCTTACTTCAACCCACAGACTTATTATCGCATTCATTTTTATACCATTTTTGAATGATTTAATATCAGCATTAGGAGAGAGGTTTTGAAATTTTCCTTACAATTTGTCATACCGAACGGGTGTAATGTGCCATATGAGAAGATAAAAGATTGTGTCATATTTTACAAGGAAGATCTCGAAAGCCCAAATGAAGATTTAGTAAAAGCAGGATGGGATTTATGGAAAATGGCATCCACCTTTCAGGTCGCCCAAAAACCGCAATTAATGGACTAGTTTCTTGTTCGCAGTCTCCGCAATTTCCAAATATTTACATCTTGTTTTGCAAATACTGGCAATTTTACCGGTGTTTAATGCTTCAGTAGAAAGAAGCTTTCAACATTAAGACTTCTGAAAGCCTACTTGAGAAATACTGTTGGAGATGAATATTGGACTTGCCCTCCTCTACATACTTCGAAATATTGAAATAAAAATTGAAGATATTATTGGACTTCGCTCTCACTCTCTCATGTCAGGCGATTAAATTTAACAATTTAGGTAAGATGAGTTTAGTAATTCATATAAATTCTTCCCATTTTTTCTGAGGAATTTAATATTTTGTCCTTCCATATATATATATATATATATATATAATATATATATATATATATATATATATATATATATATATATATATATATATACCTATAATATATATATCTTATATATATATATATATATATATATATATATATATATATATATATATATATATATATATATATATATATATATATATTTTTCTTTTTGTTTGGCCCCCCCTCATCTCATCTCATATACGCCACTGTATATATATATATATATATATATATATATATATATATATATATATATATATATATATATATATATGCCACTCTATCAGTATTCAAGGTATGGAAAAGTGGGATTGCTTTATTGTTTATTTTACCTGAAATGGAATTGTACTAGTCAATTTTTTTTGGCAATGGGGCAATAAAAAGTAATAATAATGTAATGCAATTTGGGAGAATACTCAGGTGGTGGGCATTCTGGGTGGCACGCCGACGCAACCTCTCTTCACCGGTTCTCAACGGAATCCCTGACCCTATGCCGGTGCCTTCCGGGGAGGGCCCCGCCCCGCCAGCTAGTCACATTCAAATTCACCGTTCTCATTGGTCAACTTGAATGCTTTGTTAATAGATTCAAAAGCTTTAACAGGCAAAATATTATTATAACGAACACTTATAGTCGCACAAGCGGGTATGGATATCAGCCCTTTACATGCACACACCATACACAGACGTGTGTGGCACACATTCCATTACACACACTCAATAATATACATAGAAATGCTCGAACATCAGAGCATATATATATATATATATATATATATATATATATATATATATATATATATATATATATATATATATATATATACTATATATATATATATATATATAAAAATTTAACCAGTCTAGTGGTGATGAAGAACAGCTGTCTGATGAACGGACTTAGAATATGTGAAATTTTATTTATATATATATATATATATATATATATATATATATATATATATATTATATATATATATATATATATATATATATATATATATATATATATATATATATATATATATATATATATATTATATTTATTTTTTTTTTATATATATATATATATGCTATAACTAACTATATATATATATTATATACTGTATATTGTGATGCTACATTCTATAGACCCGTAAATCGACAATAATTCAAATTCAATTAGTTCCATATTCAGTCGGTAATCGATATACATATTTATTCCATTTATCATTAGTATAACTTTTAAAAATATTTTACCTGAAATGGGATTTTTGGGTGAAGATTTAATAATAATAATAATAATAATAATAATAATAATAATAATAATAATAATAATAATAATAATAATAATAATAATAATAATAATAATGCATTTGTCTTGACATTTTGGAATGTGAAAGGAATGAGGTGGTAAAACTCACTTGTTTTTACACCTCTAACTGAAGATTTAATTTGAAATTACAAAGAAATATAACTGCATCGAGATGTGCGTATAATTACGAACACAATTTTACTCACACAAAAGTTCATACGCACATACACACACCCTTATATGACTGTTTGATTAAACCAGTTCTGCAACCATCAATCGAACCCTCCCCCTCCCGTACACCCATTTCTACTTCACCCTGAGGTCTCCCCCCTAACAATTCTCCTCAGGCTCCCTCCAAATAATAATAATAATAATAATAATAATAATAATAATAATAATAATAATAATAATAATAATAATAATAGGTCTAAAATATTTTACAAAATTGTAATATTAACATTTTCCTTTTCCCCAAAAAGATTATTATTATTATTATTATTATTATTATTATTATTATTATTATTATTATTATTATTATTATTATTATTATTATTATATTTGAAACATTGTTTGTGAGTTGGTGATTTGAATGCTACCACAAGCAATAATCCGCAAAAAGAAATAAAGAAAGAAACAAATAAATATAATAAATAAATCCAACACAGGTCACCACTCTTTTACATAACCCTCCCTCCCCCCCCCAACTCCCAACACAGGTCACCACTCTTTTACATAACCCTCCCTCCTCCCCCAACTCCCACCTCCGCTGCCAATTTCTACATAGGAATAAATATTGTGGAGAGGAGGACGGAAGTACAAGGGGTTTATAAGAAAGGGTTTTGGGGGAACGAGAGAGGTGAGAGAGAGGACTCAATACCGTTTTCTTTTCTCGAAGAAGTTCATAGCTGGTCGATAACACTACACCTGCATTCACTATATATATATATATATATATATATATATATATATATATATATATATATATATATATATATATATATATATATATATATATATATATATATATATATATATATATATATATATATATATATATAGGACCTTATAAGTTTCCTGGCGTGATAAAAAAAAATTTTTAACTTTTTTTTCATATATCACTAGTATATGATACTAGCAATTAGTTAAGATGTGAACGAGAAAGATACGAAATTTGAAAGTATTAAAAATTTAATAATAAAGTAAGCGAAAATCGTTCATTTTGCATGAGAAAGAAAACGGTATTTTAGTGTTAATGCGTAAAAGAATTTAAGGTAACGTAAAAAATAATGTTTGTGCGTAAAATACGTTCCGTATTTTTTCATATATAAGAGTCTGTGGGTCAAATCATAGATAAGTAGACATTGATACTTTTGGCAATAGTCCGTTTTGAGGTAATGTTATTAGATATCGATTGTTTTTCCCGATAATCGTAAGTTATCGGATATCGTTGTTACCCATTATTCAAATATATAGTTTGTTCGAACACGTAAGAGTGACATTGGCTTCGGCTAAATTTACCGTACATAAAATAATTTTTCAAAACTGAAATATTGGTTTATAATTACGTATATATTAACTTAAATGTGTTATTTAAAATAAAATTTATGAAAAATTAAATAAAATTCAAAAATTTGAATTGTGCTACATTTGCATAAATTTTACTTAAGAAAAAAGTTTTTAATAATTACGTATAAATTTTATTTCTTTTAACTAATCAAATACCATAGGGTAAATGCACAGCAGGCTGGCGTACATGCATGGCAGACCGCTCGCTTCTAATGCGTGCTGCGCGCGAGCGATGCCATACGGTTGTTTTAGGGAAACGCTCGCGTGCAGCGCGTATTAGAAGAGAGTGCTTCAGCGACGGTCTTGCCATGCATGTACACCGGCCTGCTGTGCACTATGGTATTCATTATTAAAAAACTTTATTATATATAAATTTATATATATATATATTTATATAATATATATATATATATATATATATATATATATATATATATATATATATATATATATAAAACAATCTAGTGAAATAATATTTTATATTTATGTGTAAATGTGTGCATAAATTACGACTTTTGTTCTTTTTATTTTTTTTAATATCGATTGCATGCATTCAAACACATTCTGTAATTCAAACGAAATGCCAACTCTCCTAGAAGGCAATATTATAAAATCGATTATCTTTTCTAAAATATCGATATTGATACTTACCCTCAAACGGACTATTACCATACTTTTTTAAAATTTAATTTTACATTCAAAAATTTCCCGGCTCCAGCACTTGACCTATTTGTTGTCACCAATCACAAAAATGAAAAATTTTGTCACTGTTTCTCCACTAAAATCATGGTCTCCGCAGCAGTGTTTTTAAAAAAGGAAAAAATTTTCACCTCAAATTTAAAAAAAAAAAAAAAAAATAAATAAATAAATAAAATAAAAAATAATAATTGGTAGGGAAAATGTCATAAAACTATAATTCTCATCCCAAAATAAATATATGTATTTATATTTGTATTATAAGACACTATTCTCTTAAACATTATTTTTTTTTAAAACCCAGTGGCTCATTCAATGTAAGTCCTAAAAAAGCGGGGTGTAATAAATATCGATATTTTAAAAATTCCTTTGAATATGTTGAATACAATCGATAATCATGGCTACACTAAATACTATTTCTTTATATATATATATATATATAATATATATATATATAATATATATATATATATATATATATATATATATATATATATATATATATATATATAATAAATTTTTACTAATGAAATACCATAGGATAAATCACAACGAAGGCCGGTGTACATACATCAAACACCAGCGCAAAGCGCCTTTAATACTACGTATATTCGCAGCCACAAAGCCATCACTATGACAATTAAAAAGAAGTAAAATTTATATAAAACTTCACCGTAATGAAACCACAGCTATTACATTTTTGCCTCCCATTGCCACTCGTGGTAAACCAATGTTTATTCAACAGCCCTGTTTGGTGTGGGTAACAACGATATCAACGTTATCATAACAATCGATATCTGATTGTACGTGATTTGACCCGAAACTAAAGCTACGTTACCTGCGCTATATTGCAGAAATATTTTTAACCATTAAATTTTTAATATAAACGTAACACTGCATCTTGTATCGCTGCTGATCGCTGAGGATTAAGAAGACTATCATATCTAACATATGTATAACAATAATATATATATGTAGTATGTATAATAGCAATAACATATATAGCAACAACAATAACCTTAACTTAATAATAATATATATATATATATATATATATATATATATATATATATATATATATATATATTGGTGCGGGTGTGGTAGAACAATTAGCTCGAAAACGATCTCTCGTTGAAACCCATGCTCAAACCCCAGTCTTCTCCACCACAGCAGTATATTGTATATTGAATTGACAACCACTGTCTTTGCAGATCCTAATATGTTTCAAGTAACAATAATATAATAATAATAATAATAATAATAATAATAATAATAATAATATATAATAATAATAATAATAATAATAATAATAATAATCTTTTTTAGTGTTTCAAAATTATTATTATTATTAATGTATTATTATTATTCATGCCAATACCAATATTAATGGCCAATACAGTATTGTGTGCTCGTAATGCGTGTGCACATCTCGTGCCCTGGCTAAGCTCTCAAGTACCTTAGCCAGTAATGTGTATTATTGTGTGTATGTGTATGTGGTGTGTCTTCACTAAAACAATACTAACAAACAATATTGTCGACTATTGAAATTTGAATTCAACTACTAATATATATATAACAACAACAATAATATGTATATGTAGCAGCAACTATAATATATATATGTAGCCAATAGCATGTATATATGTAGCTGTAACAGCCAGCAGCAGCCTTCAATATTATATATGCCAACAACATGTAACAACCAGCAACCTTATATATGTATGTATAACAACAGCAACAACATATGTAGCCAACAATATATATGAAATACCCAAAGGATTGTCTCAGCTGATTATACCACTAACCTTCCTCCTCATATTAGTAACATATATATAATAATATATATATATAATATATATATATGTATATATAATATATATGTTCGAGCATTTCTGTATATTGTTGAATGATGCTGTGGAAGTATTGCGTGCCACCGCTTTGGCTACTAGTTCATGTACAACCTGTTAGCACCAGTCTGTGGTGGCCCGGTTATGGCTGGTATTCCCCATTATTTATTACTCTTATTTCAATAAAGCTGTCCACTGAGAAAGTACTGCACTGATAATTATAACTGCTATATATATATATATATATATATATATATATATATATATATATATATATATATATATACGGTGAAACGTATCCAGGATTGCGGAATGAAACAAAGTGGTTCTTTATATATATATATATATATATGTATATATATATATATATATATATATAATAATAATAACATATATATATATATATATATATATATATATATATATATATATATATATATATGCTAACTTTTTATATAACTGCTATTATATATATATATATATAAATAAGGACAAAATATTAAATTCATATAAAAAATGGGAAGAATTTATGAATTACTAAATATTATACCTAAATTGTTAAATTTAATCGCTGGCAAGTCCGAGATAACATCTTCAATTTTATTTCAATATTTTCAGCGAAGTGGGGAGGGCAAGTCTTTCATCTCAATAGTATTTCTTAAAGTAGGCTTTTTCAAGTCTTAATGTTGAGAAAGCTTCTTTCTAGTGATATTAATTACCGATAAAATTAAGCAAATTTGCAATAAAATTTAAATATTAAGAAATTGTGACTGCAAACATAAGAAACTAGTCCATTAATTTGCGGTTTTAGACACATTCTGCTTTTACTAAATCTTCATTTGGGCATTCGAGATCTTCCTTGTAAATACTTATCTTCCTCATATATTTATTTCAGTATGATGATTGCAAAGGAAAATTCAAAAATCTCTCTCCTAATGCTGATATTAAATCATTAAAAGAGAGTTTAAATATAGATGTGTGATAATAAGTGGGTTGGAAGTATGAATGTTGGGTCTGTATTTTGGAATTAATTCTTGGTACAGTAATTTCAATACTCAGATTCAAATGCGCTTACACATTCTTCGAAACATCAGCAAATTCTAATTTTGCATTTTCTCTGATGGTTTCAAATTTAGTTACGAAATTTGTTCCTGACAGCGACGAATTATATAAAATTAATTTAACTTCTGCATTTTATAACGGATATGATACTTAAAATTTTAGTGTCTAGAAAATTTCGGGGGCCTCCTTAAATACGCCACTGTATATATATATATATATATATATATATATATATATATATATATATATATATATATATATAGACAGTCGATAATTGTAATGACAGAAAAGGTAAAAATTTGCCAAAAATTTGACAAACGTTAATAATAATAATAATAATAATAATAATAATAATAATAATAATAATAATAATAATAATAATAATAATAATAATAATAATAAAAAGGTGACTCACCAAAACATTAATGAAAAGACCTCCATCCAATTTCTATTTATAAATATTATTTGTCTTTGGAATCCTTTCGAGTATTATCCGATTTCAGAAGATTTGCATGCAGCCTTATCGTCAGATGTATCGAATGAGCTTTGTAAAGAAAACTTAAGGAAAAGATATTTGAAATGAGCTGAAAAGTCATGAAATCGCCACATTTGATGTTTATACCATGTTGAAATTAAATCATACTCTCAGGATTTTTTTTCAAGCTATATGGACTATGGAAGCAATATTTTATCATTTTTCCACCACTTGTGGGTCATTAGCGGCTTCGTGTACTAAAGGTTATGGGATTTCAATATTTTTTCCAATTTACAAATTTGACATTTTCAGTAAGCCCTATATATATATATATATATATATA
The DNA here is from genome assembly GCA_015478945.1 of Trachelipus rathkii. Classification (NCBI taxonomy): domain Eukaryota; kingdom Metazoa; phylum Arthropoda; class Malacostraca; order Isopoda; family Trachelipodidae; genus Trachelipus; species Trachelipus rathkii. Next base: position 23,682 of record JABUQX010006146.1, read on the forward strand.
TATATATCTTTATGCTATAACTACCCTCCCTATATATATATACACTCTCTCTCTATACTACATTATATATATATATATATATATATATATATATATATATAAATATATATATATATATATATAAAATTTTATTTATTTCTTTATTTATTTTTTATTGGGTCCGTAATTCGCCGGACGAAACATATATGGCTTAATTTTCGTTGTTTTCCGGATCGGTTCCGCGTGGTAGCCATTAGGAAGGATTTTGCCTCATTTGGTTTGGTAGGGCGAATCGACGGTGGATAGACTGTAAATACTGCGTCGTGATTGACCCTTACACATTCGAGTTCCTTCGGAAGAAGTAATATCGTGGCCCTCCCTCAACTTGATAAACCGCGATAAACCACCGGGATATCCTAATAGGCACAGGTCCCTCCCTTTGTCCCCCAAATCAAAGAATAAGCTTCTCCCACACTCTAATTCTCCCCACTCAGTTATTGGGAAGCATTGCGAGGAGGAGCAGAAGTTGAGGCATATTATTATTTAATTAATCATTTAATAATAGAAATTTTAGATTTTTTTTCGATCGCAAATATTTTTTACGTATTTATTTGCCGTTTGATCGGAATTTAATTAATTTAAATTCATTTTTCTTTGAATTTTGGTGAAATGAAAGACAAGCTGTTTTGGGTTTACACGCTAAGGGACAACAGGCAAGAAGGGTTGAGGGACGGGACTAAGTCACTTTTCTCCTCAGTTTTCTACACTCCCTTCCACTTTCTCCAAATGTAGTTCTTCTCCCTTATTATTTTTGTTTTTATGAAGTTTGATGGAATATAAAAATTTGCGTATGTCTACTTGGAAATCCATCTGAAACTGCATTATTATTATTATTATTATTATTATTGTTATTATTATTATTATTATTATTCTTCTTCTTCTTCTTCTTCTTCTTCTTCTTCTTCTTCTTCTTCTTCTTCTTCTTCTTCTTCTTCTTCTTCTTCTTCTTCTTCTTCTTCTTATTATTATTATTATTATTATTATTATTATTATTATTATTATTATTATTATTATTATTATTATTATTATTATTATTATTATTATTATTATTATTATTATTATTATTATTATTATTAGAGAAGCAAGAGGAAATGCCATGCAGTGTTAAAAAAAAACGTTTAGAGGTTAAGTAGTCCCTTAGGAGAGTTGGCATATGTTGGTCATTGCTGACGCAGATGTCAAATTATCGTAAATATTATATGAAAATCTGTAAGTAGGCAGAAAAAGATTTAAAAGTGATGAAAGTTGCTAAAGGCAAAATTGGTTTGTTAAGTTCTTTTTCTAAAATAATAAATGTATGTACATCAATGATTTTTGTGTCTTTTCTTATGTGTGGGCGCACTTGCAGGTATGATTTTTCCTTCGTGCAGACTGCGGAGATGCTATAAGGTGGATTGCCACCTTTATAATTTGTATGTACCTCATCGACCGTTCACTAACTCCAGTCCACTGGTTTCCAATCCATTTCTGTACGATCAGTCGTTGCCTCACTCATTATATATATATATATATATATATATATATATATATATATATATATATATATATATATATATATATATATATATATATATACTATTTAAATATATTTATATATATATATATATATATGCCTATATATATATATATATATATGAAGTGCAGTTACAGATTTCTGTTTCATATTAAAATCTACAAAAATGCGTAGAACAAGATCATATTGATTTAACATATATCCTAAATATTTAAACTCGGATACTTGTTTCAGCTGCTCATCATCTAACAGAAATTCATATATATATATATATATATATATATATATATATATATATATATATATATATATATATATATATATATATATATATATATATATATATATATATATATATTTCTTCTTAGCTATATATATATATATAAAAGTGCCAACGACACACGGGTTGGAGGTCCGGATGAAAAAATTTTTTTCGTAGCCTCTATGATACATAAATATAGATGTTCTAGGGGCGAAATGAGGTTAGGTAAGAAGTTAGGTTAGGATAAATTCCTAAATTTCTTTTTCTATTTTTTTTAGCAATGAAATTTTTAACGTCATTTTTTTCTTTTGCTCTGCTTCTTATTTTTAAAGAATTATTAATATTTCATTTTGATAAAATCTTACTTTAGGATAAATTCCGAAATTTAGATTTCTTTTTAGGAATGAAAATTTTAACGTCATTAATTTTTTTCTGCTGCTCATTATTAAAGCAGGCTTGGGTTCAAGTACATTTTGTAAAGTACAAGTACTCTAGAATTGTTCAAGTACAAGTACTCTAGAATTTGTTCAAGTACAAGCACAAGTATATGGTATCAAGTACAAGTACTTTATAAAAACTTGTATATATATATATATATATATATATATATATATATATATATATATATATATATATATATATATATGTTTAATATATATATATACCTTATATATATATATATATACTATATACTCATCATCACCATCACCACCTTCCACTACTCAAGACTGGGGGGTAGGTGCGTGACACCGCACCGGAAACGAAGAAAAATAGTGAGAAATATGGAAACAGTCGAAAAAAAGCCCAGCCTTACCGCCTTTACTTTTAGTGAGAACTCGTCGCGGTCAGAAAATCCGCGGTTTCACCACAGGGACCGCGGACCTCACTAAGCATCTCGTTAATGTGTGGTTCATCAATTGGCCCAGGTGGGCTACCAACATACCTCCTCACAAAACCCCGCCATTCATTCCTGTTACGCATCATTCTTCTCTCCTCTGCCAAACTCACATTTCTCTCCTCCAGATATTCCTTTACTGCTGATTCAATCCACTTTTTCTTCAGTCTTCCAGCCGGTCGATTCCCAGTACACTCACCACTATACATCCGTTTAACCAACCCACTATCATCCATACTTTCCACATGACCAAACCATCTCAACGTACTTTCATTTATTTTCTCATTTACCCCTTTATTCACACCACACAACACTAATACGTTCATTTCTCATTTCACCAATTCTTCTCATCTAACACGCCTCTAAGATTGTCCATCTGAACACATTGCACTTTAGATCTGTACCTCTTATTCCAGACCATAGTCTCACTACTATACATTAACACAGGTAACAACTTACCCTCATGTAAAACCCTAGCGCACTTAATACTGTCCCTTTGCATCCACCAAGGATTTAATTGCACCAGCCACCTTCCTGCCATTCACAACTTTCCTACTACACTGTGCATCATCCATTCCTTTTCATCCAACATATATCCTAAATATTTAAACTCAAACACTTTTTTCCAGCTGCTCACCATCTAGCATAACTTCACACCGAGGACTGTCCTCACTCACAATCTTAACCTTACTCTTATCTACGTTTCAAACCCCTCCCTTTTACACACCCTACCAAATCTCTACCACCCCCACAAACTCTCTTCAGATTCACCACACAAAACCAAATCATCCTCATATAATAGATATAGGGCACCCTCCACTCTCTTCCATTTTCCATCATTCTAAACCTTCCCCTGCCACCCCACCTCTAATTCTTTCATAACCCCATCCATATACAAATTGAATAACCAAGAGCCATAACACATCCCTGCTCTCCATGACAATATTAAGCCATTCAGTTTCGACTCTATTTTGTTATTCTCTTACTCACGCTTCACTATCGTCATGCATGCTCGATTTCATTCAGAAGCTTACCACCAACACCATATATCACTAACACCTGCCATAGAGATTCCCTATTAATCTATCATACGCCTATTGCAAATCCATA
>JABUQX010006146.1:40000-56587 GCA_015478945.1 Trachelipus rathkii
GAAATTCAGTACTTTTTTTGTGGTTTAATAGTTATATCCATTAAATAATAATAATAATAATAATAATAATAATAATAATAATAATAATTTGATGATACCTTTAATTCATGGTTACTTGAAAATTTATTGTTATAGCTTTATAGTTACTAATAAGTGTTTAATATTGTTCTAACATTTGATTCTCATTTTTTTATTTAACCTTATTCAATTTGTCTCTGGAAATAGAAATTTAGTATATTTAAAGCTTAAACTTTTGTGATTCTCCTAATGTTTTATTTTCGTTTACTTTAGATCGCTCCTACACTGGCTCATAAAATTACGGAAAGTGGCCGTATGACACTGGCGATACGGCTGAATTTGGTGTGTCGATGAGGCGTATCCTGCACCACATTTTCCATGGACTCACAAACACAACTTTCTTCCAGAGTGGCCAAGGTGACAACGCTATTCCTGTTTAACGATACGGACGTTGGGGAGGACATATACATGTCGGTGCTTACCATTAGAGGAGTACTGAAGGCGATTATGGAGAGTACACTTTGTAAAGCTCACAACAGCGAAGGACCTTTCAGAAACTTTGATCTATTACAAGAAAAGAAGGCTCCGGAACCGGCCACAAAAGACGCCCAAGTTACTGAGTAGTGGTGTAGATTACATAGAAATCTCCTTTGAACCAGGCTTTGATGGCGGATATCCTTATGAAACGAATTTCTCTGCAAAATTGTCATCATCAAAGTCACGCAAGGAGAGAATAGATATTGTGAGTTGTTGGCCAAACTTCAAATGTGTGATTAGGACGCTAGTCCAAACACGGAAATATGCATATTTTTGTTTGCTACGAATCCACAGGGGTGAGGCAGTGGTTTTTCAATGCCAATTGTTGGAAGACGACTGCTTGCATCCTTCTGCACTTCCAGCGCCTCAAGAGCCTTTGCCAAAACAAACTCTGGCACCGTTGTTTTCTCTCTCCCCAGCAAGATCGCACAATTGAGTTCTGGTATGAACTTAGAAGGGGATTTGGAGGTAAAATATGAAGATGGAGAAGAGTGGACGAAAGTTCCTGCACGAATCGAACTCAAAGAAGCCACAGGGATGTACGAATTGGGTAAAATAAATGAAGAAATACAGGTGCGAGTTCGACTGTGTGTCAAGGGCAGTTCTACCCTCTGTGGTCCTTTCCAACTTGCAAAACATGGTAAGTTACTTGCAGGTTTTGTGCCATCTAATAACTTAAGGAATCTTGGTTCATAGAAGTCTTTAACAGGGATTATTTTTAACTTTGGTAGATTTCAAGTGTAAAATTAAAATAAACTCAACAATTAACCTATTTATTTCTTCTTCGATACTTAAACTCATTTATTTTTTTAGTATCAGAATTGCCTCAAAATTTAGTGATCGCCACCAGCCCGGTCAATACATTTGTAATCATAATCATCGTTGTCGTCGTGGTAATCGTGGCTGTTGTTGCCGTTTTCATAGTCTGCTGTTGCTGTCGACAACAACGCAATTCAAAATTGAAGAAAAAGGCGGCAGATATGGAGGTGTCTCATAGAGGGGTTGTTACACAACAGGTTTGTACAAGGACTAGAAAATTTTAATTACATTTTAAGTATTGAATCTGAATATATAATATATATATATATATATATATATATTTATATATATATATATTATATATCTATATATATATATTATATATATATATAATATGGATATTATATATATATATATAGTATATATATATATATATATATATATATATATATATATAATAATGTTATATATACTATATATTATATGTTCTATCTATTAATATATAATATATGTAATCTATAATGATAATATAATATATATATAATAATTTTACAAATATAGATATATATATATATTTATATGAATATATATATATTATAATTATATATTATATATATATATATATAATATATATATATATATATATATATATATATATATATATATATATATATATAGTATATTATATATATATATATATATATATATATATATATATATATTATATATATATATATATATATATATATATATTTATATACATATATTCTATCCCCAAAGACTGGGGGTGGGGTGCGTGACATGCACCGGAAACAGAAAAGTAAGTAAGAATATGACACAGAGTCGAAAAGCAAAAGCCCAGCCGTTACCGCCGCCCTTTTTACTATTAGTGAGAACTCGTCACATAGTCAGGAAAACTCCATCTAGAACTTCACGGAACCGCGACGAACCCTCACTAGTGGCATGTCGTTTAGTGTAGGGTTCATCCTTGGCTCAGGTGGGCCACAACCTACCTCTGCACAAAACCCCGCCATTTACTCTATTATGCACCTTTCTTCTGCCTACTTGCCAATACTCACTTTCTTGTCCTCTAGACATCTTCTCTTTACTGACTCAATCGCTTTGGGTCTTCGGTCTATCCAGCCGTCCATTCCCAGCACACCCACCACTATACATCCACGCGTGCTACCGAACCGACTCTCATCCATTCCTTTTTTCCAGATGACCAAGCCATCTCAATGCCTCGTTTATTGCTCTCATTTTACTTTACGTCTTTCTTCACACCGACACAGCCCCTAGATACGTTCATGTCCTCAATTTATCAGTTGTTCTCATACCTAGCACGCCCCTCTAGGATTGTCTATCTGAACAGATTGTACCTTAGATTTATAGCTCTTATTCCATACCTTAGTTTCACTAATATACATTAACACCAGTAACATTATACCCTCATGCAAAACCTAGTCACTCGACTTATTCCCGCTTGGTATCGGGCACAAGTGATTTAATTGCATCCAGCCACCTTATCCTTCATTCACGAATTCTACTACAGCTGCATTATCCATTCCCTTTTCTTCTAAAATATATCCTAAATGTTTAAACTCAGACATTTGTTCCAATTGCTTACCGTACAACGACTTCACACCGCAGACTCTCCTCACTCGCTACTATCACCGTTACTCTTATTTATATTTACTTTCAAACCACCTCTTTTACACACCCCGCCAAACCTCTCAAACTTTCTTCAGATTCGTCACAGAAAATCAAATCAGCGTACAATAAGCAGGACACCCTCCACTGTTCCTTCTTCATCAGTGCAACACCTTCCCTACTCTAAATTCTTTCATTATCCCATCCATATACAAATTAAATAGCCCAGGAGACATAACATATCCCTGCCTCACTCAACTATTAATATTAAACCATGCACTTCCTCATTAATTCTAACATATGTCTTCACTATTTGAAGATATATTACTTTGGATTCCAATTCAGAGCCTACACCAACACCATATACACTAACATCTCCACAAAGCTTTCCGATTAAAAATCATATTTTATATATATATATATATATATATATATAGTATATATATATATATATATATATATATAGTATCTATATATATATTAATAATATATATATATATATATATATATAGGTATATATATTATATATATATATATCTTCTCTTCTTCTTTTATCTTCTTCTATTTTCCCAAGAATGGGAGTAAGGTGCGTAACATGCATCGGAAAAAGAAAAGTAGTAGAAGAACATGACAAAGTCGAAAGGAAAGCCCAGCATACCGCCCGTCAGTACCATTATTAGTGAGACTCGTCGGTGTCAGAAACTCCACCTAAGCTTCATGGGTACGCGACGAACCCTCACGATGGTAGAAGTCGTCAATTGTAAGGGTTCACCCTTGGCCCAGGTGGGCACACAACCATGCCCCTCACAATCCCCGCCATTCACTCCTGTGTTATACACTTTCTTCTCGCCTCTACAAACTCCACATTTCTCTCCTTCAAACATTCGTTACTGATTCAATCACTTTTTTCTTTCGTCTCCCAGCCGGTCGGTTTCCCAAAACTCGCCCACTAAACATCCGCTTACCCAACCGACTATCATTCCATCCTTTCCATATGACAAACCATCTCAACATACTTTTCATTTATTTCCCTCATTTACCCTTCTTCCACCACAACTCACTCTCTAATAGTTCATTCTCATTTTAATCAATTCTTCTCACACCTAGCACTCCCTAAGATTGTCCATCTGACACATTTGAACTTTAGATGCTATACTGTCTGTATTCCAGACCATAGTCTCACTACTATACTAATACTATACTAATACTAATACCTCATGTAAGACCCTAGCAACTCAAGACTTAGTCTCTTTACTTCACCAACGATTTAATTGCAAGCCACCTTCCTGGCCATTACTACTTTCCTCGCTACAGCTCGCATTTTTCCGTTGCCTTTCTCATCCACACGATATCCTAAATATCTAAACTGCGTACCTTGTTCAGCTGCTCACTCATTAACATAACTTCACCTTTCTGAGGATTGTTCCCACTCACAAAACATTAACCTTACTCTTACCACATTACTTTCAAACCCCTCCTTTACACACCCTGCCAAATTCTCTGACCAATCTTCTCAACTCCTTCAGATTTCGCCACACACAGAACCAATCATGCCGCATATAATAGGTAGGGGCACCCTCCACTCAATCTCCTTTCTCCATTCATGTCTAAACATTATATATAAGGTATTATATTAATATATATATTATATATAATATATATATATATATAGTTTCCTATTAAAAATCATCATATATATATATATATATATATAATATATATATATATATATATATATATATATATCTATTATTATATATATATATATACTGTATATATATATATATATATATTACAACTTTCATTAAATTTCATATTTTGAATGTGTATATTAGATTTGACTAATTATTTACATTCTGGTTCTTAGGCTCCTCCCCCACCGTATTACACCGTCGGATTAGAGAATAAAGGCATGGACGGCTCCATAGATAGACTAAATGATCACTCGAAATCTCTCATGTACAATAGCCAGCAACAGCAGCAGCAGCAGTACCACAATTATAACCAAAGCCATTCAAATACTAATAATGGTAGGTTGTCTTTCTGCGCCAATAGTTATCTAATCTCTATTTGCTTTTTTTATTTATTTTTTTAACTTCATTTGACTTTTTTTCATTTTCAAATAGGTATTGGGTATATGGATAATAGTTACTCCAACTCGAATAATGGAGGTTCAGTAAACTCCCAAGACTCTCTGTGGCAAGTGAAAGGACAACAGCAGCATCAGCATCAGCAACAGCACCAACAACAACAACAACAACATCCCGACTCTAATCAAACTCACATGCAGCATCCTATGGATCCAACTTTAGATCATAGGAACGGATACCAGTATAACCCTATGGTTCATGGAGGATACGGAATTTCTGGCTACGACGACTACGCCCATTATCCACCTATGGGACCTCAACACGAACAAGATTATTCTCGCAACAATAACTACAGTGTCAATTCAGATCCCTACGGGGTCCACAAACCTCGCAGCATAGACGCAGTCGGTAAGTGTTTAAATTCATTCGTTAAAAACAATGATAAATAAATTACCATTATTTTGTTTTGCTTATTGATAATTCCGATTTCAGATGATAGTTACGACGTGAATGGCATGCCCAACCCATACTTGGACGGGCACCATAACCCCAACTTGCAAGGGGTTCCTCAAATGACTCCTCAAGATACAAAACCACAGATCAGTTTCGACGAATCTCTCGAGTCCGGGTTTTCTACTCCAAATTCACGCAATAGAAGAGTTATAAGAGAAATTATAGTCTGAGAGGAGTCCAATTCCCTCCCGTTCATTACTTAAAAAGACATTATATATATAATATATATATATATATATATTATATAATATAGGCAACGAAAGATATAGTATATATAGATATAGTATATAGTATATACTATATATATTATTATAATATCTATATAGTATATATATATATATATACGTACTAGCTATAGTACGTATATCCTATTATAATTATGATATAGTATAATACTACTATATATAATAGTATATATATAATATAGTATATACTATATATGGCGCCCGGGGGCGCAAAAGAGCCAAGGGGATGTGGGGAAACTTTGAAGGGTGTCAGTTACCTTCAGTCAGTTTCATTAATTTTTTGATGGTGTAGTGAAGGAACCTATTCCAAAATATCCTTTGGAGAATCGACTTATACTTTTATACTCATGTTTCTACTTACAAAAGACTCCATAGTTTCTTAACGAAATCTAGTCTTTTGAATATTATATATATATATATATATACTATATAATATCTATAGATATATATATATATATGATAATTATATAATAATATCATATTATAGGAATATATACTACGCTATATATATATATATATATAGTATATATAGTATTATTATATAGTATATAAGTTACTATTTACTGATATATACAGTATATATACTATATATATATATATATAATATTATTACAAATGCAGGCTCAAGGGAGTTTGCTACTATTATCCTATTATCATTATTATTGATTCGCTGTACGATTACCTAATAATAATTCTTTCTTTCATAATTGTTTTTTCTTTACGAACTTGCTGAATATTTGTTACAAGTTTTTTTTTTATACAATTTGGAACATGACTTTCCACCGCTTTCTTTGTCCAATACAATTTGAGAACCTTTGGCGAAAAATAATGAAAACCTCTGCTGCTAGATGGTATTTAAAGCACTTGACCGACTCACGGAGTAAACCGACTGGTAGAGCGTAATATTTGACCCACCATAAATAAATTTACCTTTAAACCAATTTCGAATTTGGTTTTGATCTCAAATTTTTCGAGTATATATATATATATATATAAATAGTATAATATATTATATTATACTATTATATATATAGTATAATATAATAATAATATATATACTATTATACTATATTATTATATATATATATATATATATATTATATATATATACTATATTATATATATATATTTATTATATATATATATATTATAATGGATTAAATTTAAAAGTTATTTTGAACTTCGATTGACAACGGCTATTGTTTCGTATGACTTTACTATATGTGGAATTATTCTTATTTTTGTTTCATTGACTTTGTGGTACAATTTTATATTTAAGAATTTAAAAGGCACAAAAACGTCTTTAAATGAAGACATTATTAAAAATTCGACGAAGTGGCCTTAAATATTAGTAAAAATACTTTTAACTTTATATATTTTTTTTTATATCGTGCAATAAATCCTTTTTTATACATAAAATGTATGTATTTGTAGAATATGTAAAAATGTAAATAATGTTAAATTGTTTTATATAATTTTATAACAATTAATACTACGGAGACTGATTAATAATAATATGTATATAAAATTAGTTTTCTTTAACCCAATCTCTCTCTCTAGAATGTAACGTGACGAAATTAGTGCAAATTGTTATATAAAAAAAGACAAAACATAAAATTTGGCTTTAGTTTATTTGAAGCTGAAAACTTTTGTCGCCATGAAAAATACTTTATGTACATCATAGACAAAAATGGAGGATATTGATGTTTGGGTAAAAAGTAGTTAACTTGGCCTTTGTTCTTAATGAAATTTGGATGGGTCCGATCGGAGGAGGTTTAAGTAGAGATTTAAGTGTCGTAAATATGGCCATAAAGAACCTCCAATTGAAAATTTACAGATTGGACCATGAGAAAATTATATTCTCAACAGTTTAAAGTGACTTTATGAAGGATTTGGTATACGTATATATCGTAAGCCAAAAGTGTGTGAAGATCTTAGAAACCGACATTCAGGAATTAATCTGAAGAGATGACTAAATGGAGTTTAGAACAAAAATATTATTTTTTTTTTTTTTTTATGGGGAATTGCCGAGATTGGAAAAGTTGAAATGAAAGATGATAATGCTCTGTGAAAGTTAGAATATTAACACAGGAAGGTTAGATTAGAGACTCGAGAAAAGTAATAAAAAGTCTGAAGAAGCATTTCTCTAATGACATTTTCAAATATGGACCCAATGAAAAAGTTACTTACACGGTTCTTAGCAGAACTAGAAATTAAATCTGAATGAAGAGGACAAAGCTTAACATAAAAAAAAGGTGCATGAATTTAAATGTTTCTTAATTAGTTGCTTGCGATTGCATCTTTTCTTAAAGTATATTTCTTAAGTTACTAAACCTTATAGAATCGGGGAAAAGAAACACAAAAGCTTTAATTGTATAACAAATATAAAAACTTCCTCAATATGAGAAGACCGTTACAACAATTTAGTTTCAAAAACAATTCAAATTCAAACTATTAACAAAAAATGACTAGTTTCCGTGAAAAGAAAAAAATTACCATTATTAGAATGAAAACGTAGTCAATATATAGGTATATATATATATATATATACTATATTATATATATATATATATTATATTTTTAATTTTAATATATATATATATATATATTTAATACATATATATATATATATATATAGGATATATTATAGTACATATATATACTATATATATATATATATATATATATAAGCTATTATATAGTATTGGATCATGTTCTTTCTTTCTTCACCTTCTCTTTGCCAAGACTTGGGGGTAAAGTTGCTGCTACGTAGCATCGGCAAAAGAAAAGCAGTAGGGAGAACATGACAAAACGTCGGAAAAGAAAGCCCACGCCTTACCGCCCCTCTGTACCATTAATTAGCGAGAGCCGTCACAGACAGAAAAATCCACGCCTAGAGCATCATGGACGCGACGGACGCCTTACGTCCGACTATGGGTAAAGTCGTCAATGTAAGGGTTCATCCCCTGGCCCAGGTGGGCCACAACCATTGCCCCCCTAGTACCCAAAACCCGCCATCTTCTCCCTATTCATGCACCTTATCTTTCGCCTCTACCAACTCACATTTCTCTCCTTGCAGAGCATTCGTTTCACCGACTCAATCCACTTTCTCTTGGGGTCTCCCAGCCGGTCGGTTCCCAACACATTCACCATTATACATCTCATCCGCTTAACCAAACCGACTATCATCTCATCTTTCCAAGTGACCAAACCATCTCAACATACTTTCATTTATTCTTTCTTCATCTTTACCCCTTTCTCGACACCACACCACTCTCTAAATACGTTCATTCTCTCTTTTATCAATTTCTTCTCACACTAGCACACCCCTAAAAAGTTGGTCCATCTGAACACATTGAACTTTAGATGCCTATACGTTCTTTTTCCAGGACCCATAGTCTCACGTACTCATACGAATGAAACACCAGGAAACAACGATACCCGTCATGTAAAGACCCTAGCACCACTCAGACTTAGTCCCTTTGCATCACCAACGAATTTAATTGCACCAAGCCACCTTCCTGCCATTCACAACTTTCCTGATACACTCCTGCATCGTCCGTTCCTTCTCATCCAACATATACCCTAAATATTTAAACTTGTCAGACACTTGTTCTAGCTGCTCACCAGCTCCAGCATAACTTCACACTGGGGAGTGTCCTCACTCCACAACCATAAACCTTACTCTTATCCACGTTTTACTTTCAAAGCCCTCCTTTTACACACCCTGCCATGAATCTCTCTACCAATCCTCATCAAACTCTCTTCCAAGATTTCGCCACAAGAACCCAAAATCATCCGCATGATAAATAGGACGGCACCCGCCGCACTCATCTCCATTCGTCCACCATTCTAACACCATTTCTATGCCATCCCCACCTCGAATTCTTTCATAACCCCATACATATAAAATTGAATAACCAAGGAGACATACACACAACCCTGTCTACCCTCCGCTATTAATCGCTAAACCATATTGCACCATTGACACCATTTAATTCTTACAACGCTTCACTATCGTCAGTACATACTTTTGATTCTCAATTCAGAAGAGCCTGACCGACCAACACCATTATCATCACTAACCAGCCGTGCCATAACGCTTCGCTAGTTAACTCTTCATGACGCCTGTTTGCAGTAATCCATAAAACTAAACCAACAATCTGTATTCTTCTTCTCCCGCTCAATTTCTCAATCATTTGTTTCAATGTAAAGATTTATCCACACATCCTCTACCCACTCCTAAACGCACCTTGTTCTTCCTCCAAATCAGTCCATTCAGTCACTGCGACGCACTCTTTCGACCAATAATCAGCATATATCTTCCACCTACAGCACACTCCAGTTTAAACTTATTCCCTATAATATCTACAGTTTCCCCTTTTCCTCCCGCTACCCTGTATATAAGCGGCGTACGTATTACCGACTTGCTCCTCCAATCCCTTGGATACTCTGCTATTACCCCGTCTATAAACGCTTTATTACACAAGCTATCCAAACTCAATCAATCACCTTTCTCCGCCTCCGTTTCTTATCATTTCACCAGTTAATGTTCATCTATACCTGCAGATTTACGATTCTTCAACTTTTTTCACTCTACCGATTACCTCCTCCTTACTAAAAATCCTCATTCCCAAATACCTATTCCTTCTTGCACATCAAACCCACACACACGCATTCCCTATCACTTCTTCATTACTGTTAATATTGTGCAGATTCTCGAAGTGTTCTTTCCTCACACTCCCCTCACATCCATGGTTCATTCAGTTACAAAAGCACCATCCCCTATTCATTTATTCTAAGCAGGATTTCCCCCTGTATTTCTCATTCTTAAAACTTTTCGCGCTCCTATTCCCTTGTATGTCCTCATTCATCCTCCTTCCAAACTCTGTTCATTTACGTGCTTGTTTCTCCGCTCCGTATGCACTTTAGTATGTTTTTCTTTTTTCCTTCACTTAAAATTCCCAGCATGCTGTTCTTTTGAAACTTCATCATACATATATTTTATACTTATAAGTATAAATATAATAATAATATATATAATATATATAATATATATATATATATACTATATATATACGTATATATTAATATATGATATATATATGGGATGGGGATGGTGAGGGGAGGGATTTCCTTTCAAACTGTATGTCATGCTGACTCCACTTAACTATTTCATTGTTCCGTGCATGTATCATCCGCAACCCTAGCGCCCACATCTTGCGGAAGACAAGAGAGTGGGAGTTATATATTATAGATAGTAATATAATATATATATATATTATATATATAATACGTAGATATTGATATTGATATTATATCGATAGTTAATATACTATATTATAGTATATTACTATACGTAGGCTATAATAATGAGATATTAGTCATATAAATGTATTAATATATATATAAATTAATATAGTATTCCATAAACTCTATGCGCTATAATATATATATAGTATATATATATTGATACAAATCATCGATCATCCGAGCTTCTGCGTCCAAGACTGGGAGGTTAGGTGCGACAAGCCATTGCCACCGAAGACAGAAGAGTCAGTAAGAAGCAATATGACGTTAAGGTCTCGAAAGAAGAGCCCGAGCGCTGTACCGCCCCCTACGTGTACCATTTAAGAGGTAGTGACAACTCCGTCACTGAACAGAAAATCCAACCCTAGAGCTTACTGGGACCGCGACGGACCCTCGCCCTTATGGTAAATCGTCAGTGTCAAGGGTTCATTCCCTTGGCCCAGGTGGGCCACAACCCATGACCCCCTCAGCAAGAATCTGGGCTCATGTCACTTCGTTATATTGAACTATTCTCGCCTGCCTGCCAAAGCTCGACATTTCTTGCCTTTCAGACAAGTTCGGTTTACTGGTAACTCAATCCAAACCTTTCTTCTTCTGGTCTGCCCAGCCGGTCGGTGGCCCAACACTATAGCTCGCCACTAGACATCCACGTTAACCAAACCGACCTATCATTCATCCTTTCCACAATGCCAAACCATTCTTCGGAAATACTTTCATTTATTTCTCTCATTTACCCCCCTTTCTTCACACACACAACTCTCTAATTACGTTCATTCCTCTTTTATCAATAATTCTTGTCACACCTAGCATGCCCCGTAAGGATTGTCCATCTGAACAACATTGAACTTTAGATCTATACTTCTTATTCCAGGACAATCTTCTCACTACTATGACAGATAACACAGGTGAGCAACAGTTACCACTCATGTAAGCACCCTAGGGCACTCAAGGGGACTTAAGTCCCTTGTACATTTCCCAACGGATTTTAATCTGCACCAAACCAACTTTGCCCTACTACACTCGCATCATCCCGGTTCCGCTTGCTCATCCAACACATACCCGTTAAATATTTAGAACTCAGGACACTTGTTTCCAGTGCCTCACCAAGCGTAACATAACTTACATGAGGACTGTCCTCCACTCAACAAAACGCATAAACCTTTACTCATACTGCATCATATATGTCTATATATATACTATATATATATATAATATTACGTATATAAGTATATAATACTATATATAGTACTAGTATATATATATATATATACTACCTATATATAATGATACTATAAGTCCACCACTCTATAGCTGATATTTATATAGCGTATAACCATGGCGTTAACCATCATATATACTTCATCTACCTACACAGCATCACACTATACTTCAATATAGCCGGTTTGTGATTATTTAATTTCTGGAAATTAAATATTTGAATTTAACTGTATAATATTTATGATTCTATATATATATTTTTATTCACTAAACTGTATTTGAAATTAATACTGTAGGTATGTAATACACTGTGCATGAATTGAATACTACAACAAAGCTACTCATTTATGATTTTGTTTAAAAGATGAGCTATGGTTATGTAAAATAAATTCCTTCCAGCTAATTTTTTCTCAAAAGTAGATTAGTAATCACCGGCTGCCGGCCGGACCGAAACCGGAAAAAAATGTCAAACTGCGGGTCCGGACCGGAATTCCGGAGTATACTCTAATAACTGAACGTCCACCAGAAAATAACATCTGAATTTAATTCTCTCCCAAAAACCATTCAGTCCACCCTGTAAGCTGCAAAACGTAAGATGAGGCCATCCACCTAAATTGCAAACACTATAAATATAGATGTCAGAACCTTATAAAAACTACCTTCAAATATCTGTAGCAAATATGGCAACTGGGTTACGACCCGAACACTGCGCGCACATGTTCTTTACTAGACTGTCGATTTCTAACATTCAACACAGGCTGATCTGGGAAATTTCTGCCCTGGGACGATCTGTGGAGAGATCGGGCAGGCGGGGAGTGGTATCTTGGACCACCAGCTGTGGGGCAGCTCTGAAGAAGGCGCGTGGTCCAGGGGGCGAGAGAAGGTAAAAGGAATAATATATATACGTATACTATACTAAATATATATTATATATATAATATATATAAGTCACTATAATATATATACTATATATATATATATATATATATATATATATATATATATTGAGTAGTGTTATATATATATAGGTGGCTGGTGCAATTACATCCTTGGTGGATGTGTAGGAAAGGCTAAGTCTTGAGTGCTCTAGGGTTTTGCATGAGGGCATGTTGTTACCTGTGTTAATGTATATTAGTGAAACTATGGTGCTGGAATAAGAGGTATAGATCTAAGGTACAAAGTGATTCAATGGACAATCTTTGGGGCGTGTTAGGTGTGAAAAGAATTGATAAAATGAGGAATGAACACATTAGGGAGTTATGTGGTGTGAAGAAAGGTCTAAATGAGAGAGTAAACGAGGGTACATTGAAATGGTTTGGTCAAATGGAAAGGATGGTGACAGCCGGGAGGTTAATCGGATGTACAGTGGTGAGTGTTCTGGGAATCGACCAGCTGGGTAAAGGGGATAATGAAGTGGATTGATATAGTAAAGGAATGCCTGGAAGAGAGGAGATGTGAGTTTGGCAGAGACGAAAAAAAAGGTGCGTAAATAGGAATGAATGGTGGGGGTTTTGTGAGGGGGTATGGTTGTGGGCTTTGATCAAGGGATGAACCCCGCATTGACGAAACCCCATAGTGAAGGTCCGAATCATTCTCGTGAAACCTCTAGGGTTAATTTTTCTGACTACGACGAGTTCTCATTTGGGGGTATAAAGGGGACGGTATATATATATATATATGTGATGGGACGATTAATCGTTACATATGTAATATATATATATAATATATATATATATAGTATATCATATATAGATATATATCATATATATATATATATAATATATATAGTATAATATACTATATATATACTATATATATACTATTAATATTATATATGATAGTAATATATGTAGTGATGGGACGATTAATCGTGCATCGTTCATCAGCGCAAAATTGGCTACTATTTTTTTCAATCGCTATCGTCAATTTTTCTTGATGCATTATTTGAACCAATATAAGAAATTTGGATAATATTAAAAACTCAATAATTAAATATAATGAATAATAATAATAATAATATAGTAAATCAATAATGAATAATAATAGATAATACTATTCTTTCTTTATCGTACGCTTTTTTTCCCCAAGATTTGCGGAGTAGAGGTGCGCTTGACAAAGCATCGAAAAAGGAAAAGCAAGTAGGAGTAATTTCGACAAACGTCGGAAAAGAAAGCCCAGCCTTTCACCCCCCCCCCGTGTACCATTAATTAGTGAAAAACTCGTCACAGACAGAAAAAATCCACCGTAGAGCATCATGGGACCGCGACGGACCCTCACTCACTATGGTAGATCGTCAAGTAGGGTTCATCCTTCGGCCCAGGTGGGCCACAAACCATGCCCCCACTATCCAAAACCCCGCCACTTCTCTACCTACATGCACCTCTGTAAGTTTCGCGCCTCTTGCCAAAATCTCCACTTGTTCTCTCTTCAGACATTCGTTCACCGACTCGATCCCCTTTCTCTTCGGTCTCCCCAAAAAAGAAACCTGGTCGGTTGCCCAACACACTCACCCACGACAGTTATTACAATGCGCTTAACGCAAGCGCGACTATCATTCAGTTCTCTTTCCAAACATTTGACCAAAAACCAGTCTCAAAAACATACTTTCATTTGATTCTCTTTCATTTGACCCCTTTCCTTCACACCACACAACTACTCTTAAATAAGTTCATTCCTCATTTTGTTAATTCTTCTCCCACCTAGCATGCTCCTAAGATTGTCATTCTGAACACATTGAACTTTAGATCTTATACTTCTTGTATTCCAGACCATAGTTCTGCCACGTACCTACTACATAACACAGTAACAACATACCCTCATGTAAGCACACTGCACACTCAAGACCTTAGTCCCTTTACATTCACCAAACGATTTAATTGCAACCAGCAACCTTCCTGCCCATTCACAACTTTCCCTACTACACCTCTGCATCATCCATTCCCTTCCAATCCAACACATACCCTAAATATTTAAACTCAAGTCACTTGCTCCGAAGCTGCTCACCATCTAAACATAACTACACACTGAGGACTGTTCCTCCACTCAGCACCCATAACCTTACTCCCATCTACGTTTTACTTTCAAACCCCTCCTGCCTTTACATACCCTGCCAAATCTCGTCTTACCCAATCGCTCTCAAACTCTCTCAGCATTCGAGCCACACAGAAGACCAGAATTCATCCGCACGCTATTAATAGTAGGGCACCCTCCACTTCACCTCCATTCTTCCATCATTCTAACACCACTTTCCTTCCATCCCTACACCTCTAATTTTTGCATAACCCCATCCATATTACAAATTGCCATATACCAAGGAGACATAACACAACCCTGGTTCACTCCGCATTAATCCTGAAACCAACACCGATTGACACCATTTATTGGCTTACACATCGCCTTCACTCATCGGTCATACACTTACTTTATTCCACATTTCAGAAGCTCCTGAACCACCAGACACCCGATCAATCACTCCAATACCCTAGCCATAAAGTCTTCCGCTATTAACGCTGCTATCATCAAGCACCTGGATTGGAAAGATCCATAAAATACCTACACAGCTTATCAATTTATTCTTCTTCTCCCTCATTTTCTCAGATCATTTTTTTCAATGTCGCAAAGATTTGGTCCACACATCCTCTAACACTCGTAACACGCCGACCTTCTTTGCTCGTCACCGCAATCGGAGCTCCCTTGCACGTCACTCGACGCGACTGCTGTTCGTAGCCAAAACTATCGCCAGACAACATCTTCATCACCTTGCGCCTGAAACACTCAATAAGACTTATTACCCTATAATTTCTACAGCTTCCCTTGTTTTTCGATACCGCCAGTAACCTCTCAGCGCTTATATAGATGGTCTATCCATTGACCGCTCGTCTCCCAATCGCTAACACCTGCGGAAGCTATAACCCTCCCATGAAACGCTGTATTACACAATCGTTCCGAAGCAATCCAATCAATCACCATCCTCGCCTGCCGCTCATTGCATCACTTTTCACCAGTAATTTCGATAGCTAATACCTGCAGATTTACCATTCTCTCTTCATACGGGTGTGCGACTACTCACTCTAGCCTCTCCTAGTCATCATCAACTCCATCGCAAAACGTCGCACCTGTGCTCGCTATCTGCGTACACCCATCTCATAACCCGCCGACCATCCACCACTCATTCAACTCGAACACCCTCTTCGATTTACTGTTAATATTGTGAGGCATGACTGTTCTCTTCGATAGTTGTTCTTCCC
>JABUQX010006147.1:0-26205 GCA_015478945.1 Trachelipus rathkii
TATATATGAGGTTATTATATTAATATATTATATTATACTGCGAGTGAGTCAACTGTATAGTGTGAGTGAATAGATATGTGATAGTCGGTGGATTTAGATAAATTATAAAGTATGAGGTTTACATCTATATATTATTTGAGTATTATGTTAGATGTAATTATTATAGTGTGAGTGTATGGTTAGTTCGGTATCGTAGTCTTTTTTTTTTATAATTATATTATTTATTTTTATATTAATAATTTGAATAAAATATATATTATATTATTATTATTATCTACTTAATTAATAATATTCTTTTATTTATATATTATATTATTATTATTATTTTTATTATAGTATTATAAAATTATATTTCTTGTTTAATATTCTGAATATTAGAGTGTATATTATTATTATTATTGTATATAGAGTTATATTTAATTTTATAATTGTAGTACTTGAGAATGTAATTTGACAAATATAGGTTTAAACATATGTATTCAAATTTTAAATATTGTATATGTCAAATTATATACATACTATAATATAACTATAAGCTTAAATTCGAGTTATGTATCATATATATTTTTAATATAATAAGTTACTTATCTGGGGATATAGATATTATTATTAAATATTATACAGTGTATATATTTATATAATAGTGTACTATTTATATATATTATTATATATAGTCAAACTGGTTTTAATAATATAAGTAAGCGTAGTTTTATTTATAAAATAGTATAATACACAAACGTATATATATTTTCAGTTACGTCGCAATTTTAGGATCCTTGGGAATTTTAGTATACTATAGGTATAGGATTTTTAGTTATTGAGTACGTTTCATTTTGAATTGATACACAAACACTTTCAATTATTGATAACCGATGGATGTTATATATGATATATATATTATGATATAGATTAATGTGATAGTATTATTAATAAATAGATATATATAATATAATATTGATCTATTATAATATATTGAGAATAGTTAAGTACATGCACTTATATATAGGTAACTATAGGAGCTTTTATATGTTCTAGTATGTTTAATATTATTGGTTAGTAGTGTAACTTATATATTTATATTATATATATTATATAATATATATAAATATAAATATATATTATCTTAAATATAAATTAATATTAATTATATATGTAAGTATATTATATTATTAATATTAGTATATAAGTTTGTATTAATTATATATAAATACTTATATAATAAATTTATAAAATATTAATATTATGTAAGATATTAATTATGTAATTTTAATATAATACAGATCATATTTTATTATTATTATTATTATTCTATATAATATATATTATATTATTAATATATTTATATTATAACTATTATATATATAATTTATATATAATGTTATGTAAGGTTATGATCATATAATAGTGTTAGTGATTATTTTAGGAATAGTCATAGTTAATGATTAAGGTTATGGGTTTATATGAATTATTATTATAAGTATGTATATTCAATAATTAAGTTTCTAAAATGATATTGGTAATATCTTATAAATTATTTTTAATACTAGGGTTGTGATTATAATCGTCATAGCTATTTCTGTCCCTTTTAATGCGCCGTCTTTTCATATTCGATCGACTATGTTTAAGCTCGTCCGTTTCTGCAGGATCTAGTGCAGTGTCATTGTATATATATATATGAACTCATGAGAGAGAGGTAAATATTGATCTAATAACGATTTTTGTTAGTGCTAGTATTGTTAAAAGGACGGCTAAATCATAAGTAACTTCTAAGTATTTGATACTGGGAGGTATGCTATAATTATAAAGTATAACGCACACTAGGTGTAGTTATTATTACTATTGTGTAATAGTTCACTTATCTTCGCGTTGGTTATAGTCGTGCTTCGCAGATTGTGTTCGCATGAGGTTTTGAGTGCTGTGGTTTCGGTGCTATGGATTATCGAAGAGTTATTGTGATTGTATTCAGGTTAGAATAACTTATCAATGATCTAACATAGATTCAATATTTTTAGAGTATTAAAAGAGCATAATAGAAAGTCACTTATTATTAAGAATGAAAATAATATTTTAACACTTTTTATATATTTTTTTTGTATTATTGTATTTATGTTAGGATATATTGTATATTATGTTATATTATATTGTCGTTTATTATCTTTGTTAAATATGTAAATTGTAATTATTTTATCTCAATCTTTTTAAAAGGATGTTAAAATGTTTTAGTCTTTCAATATTTATTTCTATATTTAAGTTAAATTTGAGTATTTTGTCTTATACACCGAATTATAACATTAATCGCGAAAATGTTTAACTAAATAATATGGTTTTATATTATGTTAAATAATACTATACATATGTAAAATAGCCTTCAAATAGTAATCAATAAAACATTGTATATTTCATAGATTAATTTATATATTAGTATTCCACATCTGACGAAGAAAGAAATGAGAATGTAAGTATGAGGACTCGATATATGTATTAGATGTAGAGAAGAATATTTGTATACTGATGAGCACGAGCGAAAAGTATGATGTATATATGACGAGAGCAGACGGATAGAATGAAGAATGAAAGAAAGTAAAATAGACGAGAAGAACTGAGATTGAGGGACAATAGTCGATAGAGAGGAGCTTTGGGTTTCAGTATAGATAATGTTATTGTATAGTACGAGCAGATAACATATAGAGCACGGGAGCTTACTGAGTTATGCTGTTGCAGAACATAGTATGTATCAGAGTAGCGTAGCAGCAAGAGAGAAGATTGATAGTGAGGCGATGAGAAATCGATGTATGCTATGATCGAGTTGGATTATGAGTAGTAGTAGATGAACGAGATCAGATAGGATCCACAGTGAAGGAAGAGATAGACGCATGGAAGGCACGAAGAGTGAGAATAGATGCTGTGTGTCTGTCAGATTTTATTCTTTCTAAAAGAAATTAATATTGGTATCTAGAGAAATATATTAAATATTAGAGTTTCAAACGTGATATCTCTTTGTAAGCAATGAGTCTAAAGACGCCTGCGTACTCAGATATTAATTTTTTGTGAATTTATTGTTCAAGTCATTATACTTGTGTAAAGGTTTAAACCAACTAAAAAGACCATTGATTTTTATGGTTTTTGCGTATGTTGAGCACTGTAATTATTTGTATCGTAGTAATTCTTTGGTTTACAGTTACGTTTTTGTTATTTCTTTATCCTTAACGTTATTTATTCATTCATTGTTTTTTTTTTGCTAGGTCATAATTATATTATATACCGTATTAACCTCTTCAATATTATACTATTATAAAGAAAAGTGTTCCTTTTTATACTTAATAGTAAATATTTTAATTATGTATTATAATATATTATGAAATATATAATATATATATTTTTTATTCTACTTGCTATTTTTTCCTATTACACAAACACCACAATCAATAATTAAATTACTATCAATTTTAATTATTATGTTTATTGAATTATGAGGTGATTTAAAGTTATTGAGTGTCGTATTGTTATTTCGTTGATATTCACTTGAATTTAGTGGAATTAGGGTAATTAAAAATATATAATAGTAGGTGGAGAGTAATAAATTTCAAATATATACTATTTACATACATAATAATATAATCGATATATTAGAGGTGTTTGTATGGTATTTATATATGATTATTATTATTATATATATAGTATAATGTTAGTATTGTTAGATGTGAGTTAAGCAGAATGTTAGTGGTGTATTATTATTAGTTATGATGGGGTTATATTAGTACGATAGGGAGTTGTTGGTAGGTATATATATGTAGTATGGAGTGTATATGGATATGATAGTGTTGTATGTATATTAGGATATAGGGTTCAGTTATTAATTTCTAGTATGAGCTTGAGGGTTAGTTGCTTAAGAAGAATGTGAGTTATATGATTTCTCTAAAGCATTGTATAGGATGAATTATAAGCTACCCGACTATTTCTCGGAGTATTTACAAGAACGTTAGCCATTTTTTCAAGTCTAATAATGCTATAATGAAATAATACCAATACATTGAAATAATATTGGTTATATTATCTTGATCAATAATATAATAAGACAGAGTTTTTTTTTTTTTTCCCATATTAATGTTAAAAAAAAAATTAATTATATTATTAGTTAGATTAAGTAGTCAAACATTAAAGAACTAAGAACCACAATTCATTTCTAACTTCAATTTAAGGATTTTTTAGTTATTTAAAAATTGGTAGTATTTTCATTAAAAATAATCCAATCTGTTACAAATATATATATGGATTTTTATGTTTTCCAAAGAGAATCTATCTCAAATCTGTTGTTAGTGTCTAGTCAGGGTGGTTTTCCAGTGGGTCTTAGTTGGGTGGGTTTGTTTTAAATGTTGGGTGTAGATCTTTTTTGATGCCATGAGGGTTAGTATATTTGGATGCAATTAGGGTATGTATTTTCCTGGGAGAAGATATAGTTCAGAAATTTGTGTGGGCCTTTGTGGGTGTCAATCGTTGGGCTTGGTGATGTATGCGGTATTGGAAATCTCTCTAAAAACGGGTATTTGCTTTACGTCTGGTGGTGTTGATGGGATATGTTGCCGCTGCGGGTGGTAATTTGGTGGTTTCTTTTAGCGCAATGTTCTGTTGTGTTGTGTGAAAGCAAGGACATTTATAAGTACTTTATTATTTCCTGATTTTATGTATTTTAAAGCTATCATCAATGCTTTAATCACCATTTTTTATTATACAATTACTACCAATTTGAACCTAACCCCCACCCCCCCTCCTTTGCTATAGATTTTTTTCTTTAACTTTTAATATTTGAAGATAACTTAAATTAAGTTCTGTCATTTTTCTTATGCGCTAAAAAGTTGTTATGTATTTGATTTAGAGACTTTGATAAAAGTTTGTGGTTAGCGTTCGTGTTAATTAAGTGTTTGATGATGGGAGGGTCTGAAGGCGGGAAGGAGGTGTTATTTATGTTAGAGTAGTATAATGTTGGTGTGATTTTTTCCTTTTTGGTACAGGAACTTGCGTTTTCTTACATCTGGGCTCAACTCTTTTGCCGCTAGAGAGTTCTTTAGAAAGTTGTACTTTTCGTCGAGTTGGTCTTCATCAATTCTGGCCCTCGAGTTATATTAGTTAGGGATTTTACTAAGTCTGTTAAATTATTGTGTGATTTTTTTTTATTATATTTATATATCTAGATTTATATTATTTATTTTATCATATTATTATATTATTCGTTTTTTTTAATAAAAATAAATATTTATATTATTTTATTATGATTATTATATATTTATTATATTATTATTATATTTTTATTTTATTATTTTTATTTATATGTATTTGTTGGTCAAATAATGTAAATATTTTTGTGTGATGTATTAGTTGTTGTTGTATGTATATGGTTTATTTATTGAGTTAGCATGGTTAGCTTTTAAGATGTGTTTAGGTTATTTAGTGAGTGTTTGTGATGTATGTTGATGTGAGTATTATTTATTATGAGGTAGTATATTGTAGTGGGTGTTATAAGGTCATGATCTAATATATATGTGTTAGCTTGAGTAGTGTAGTTAGTTCGTGTATTACTTTATAACTAGTAGTATAGTATATTATCTGGATTAGGAGTTTGTTAATTTTTACGCCCAGATACAAGTATATTTATGACTGTATTCGGTTGAGTGCTTTTTTTAATCAAATTATTATATTTATATATATTTATTTTATATATATATTTATTATATATATTATATTTTTTATTATATACTTTTATTATATAATATATTAATATATATTATTTATTTATATATATTTTATATTTTTATATTTACTTTATATTATATTATATTTATTTTTGTCTTGCTGTTAGGGTTGGATTTCATGCGGTCCTACTGTTATGCTTAAGACTCGTTCCTCTGGGGTTCATTCCTTTCTTTAATCTTGCTCTGTTGTCAAGTTTTCTCTCGTGTCTGGTCAAGGTATCAATCATTTCGTTGAGTGGAGGGACGTTTCTTCTCTCTTTCCGTTAAAGTGGTGGTGTTTTGTCCTCATATTGGTTCTGGGTTTTTTATTCTCTAACCTTTTAATTCGTGTCTGGAGGCTTTTTTTCATTCAACCGATCTCGGGTCTGCAGCTTGTAGCTTGGGTTTGCTAACTATCTTTTGCACTGTTCTATATGCCTTGACTGAGTCAAGGGGTTTGCTTTCCACTGGCTTTCAGCGGTGGTGTAATCGAATTCGTCAAGATCTTGCGTCGGTCGTTTCTTTGCATGCTGAGAGTTCTGCCACTTGGCTCGTGGTGCTGTGTTATCGAGCTTCTGATTTTGTTGCCTAAGTTTTTATGTGTTTTTGTCCGGTGTTTTCCATTTGATTTTCGGGATTCCTGTGTGGTTTTTTTTTTTGCCTTTTTTTTTTTTGCTTCGCTATATCACCTTCTATTAGTGAAATCAACATCTCATTATGTGAATGAAATATCACTGGTCATTGTTATGGCCTTTAAAGCAATTGTCTTCGTGTTTAACTGAGTGTACTACTGCTAATCCCTTATTCAAGATAGTACTGAGGTTAGAGGTTTATATTACCTAATACCCTTTGAGGTGGTTACACATTTAACTTACTATTATGGTATCTAGCGATTAGTGTATGACTATTAGTGTTCTTACGTATTACGTCTCATCACTGTTGTGCAAAGAAATCTTAATATCCCCCCATGGGTAAACACAATTCTTTAGGTCCTGTAGGCTTGTATTGTTTGAGGTTTTATTACATTAGGTATTGGGTGTAAATCGATAATATATAGTTCTTTGTATGGGAAAATGATATTAATAGTTGTATAATTGTGAGTGGGGTTGTGGCTATCTAATCCTTAAAGGGCTGATGGTTTAACCATTTAGACAAGTATGGGGTAGTGTATCATCTCTCGAAGAGGTTTTACGAATAATTAGGTAATGAGGAATAACGTGAGGCTGTAGAATATTTCTTATGTTCTAGTTTATTTTTTATATATATTATATGATTAGTTAGGATGATTTATATAATATTTTTTTCACTTATTGTATCATACATTTATTTATACTGCATTATATCTCACTTAGTTTAACCTTATCTATATATATTATAATTACCAGGTTTAGTATATGGTTAGTACTCACATTATGCTGTCTCTCCTTATTTAGTAATCATTTCTTCCTAGAGCATTTTGTTAAGTACTGTTACTTCTTCACACACGCTGTACTAGTTTTTTTGTGGTGTGCTACCTGACATTATCTCAACACAGCCATTCTTTCTATAGTTGGGTTTAGCAGTTATAGAGTTGTCAATAATTGACTAATAGTATAACAAACTAATTGAACTCATGATTGCAATCCAGTCAACTATGATCATTAAAATCATATTTATTTACATTTAATATAGACATATTTCTCTCAGTTACAATTACTTATTTAATGTGGCAACAGAACAGTTTGAGCGTTTTAGCGATATACGATGTAGTGTTACAGATGTTGGTCAGAACAAAAAGCATTAGTGTAGAAATTGCAGGAACTCTTATATCACTCATAACGAGTCTTTCTATAATGGGATGTGTTTTATTAATTACAGTGTGGACGAGATAGATATTCTATGCTGCTAGGGGTAAGTCGATTTTCTATTTGTCGACAAGGAGAGTATGGCTCACACTGGGATCGCATTTTCCATAGACCACCTCTCAGGCTGTCTCAATAGCCTTGCTGTGTCAAGCTATGAGGTAAGAGTGTTCATAACTCTCGTCATTTAGTAATTTTTGTCAAGATTGCGTGGAGCTATTTTGATGCCAAGTAGATTGATTGATGGAGTGAGAAAACTCCATGGTATACTTGGTAAAGTAGTGTCCTATCGTTACATATTTCGAGCTCGAGTGATGCTGGTATCTTGTTGGAACTTAGATTGGGTTGGTTCCTATGTTTGTCGATGTATCTCGGTGTTCTGTATACCACTTGCCTAGCGTTGTAGAGTACTTCAATTTTCGTGTTCTCCGTGCTAGGTTTTTACTACATTGAGCCGCTAGCGGGTCTCTTTAGTCGTCGTTTCATACTACTTAATAGATGAAGGATCATTAGGTTCTTAATTATGGACTTTTTCTTCTGATTGCTCGTTATATGGAGCTAGGGTTTCACAGCTATCACTTTATTTTTTTTTCACTGCCTCTGAACAAATTGAAGGTAATTTCCTACATCAATGTGAGGGGATATCTGTTAACTTTTAAATATGATATGCAGATAAGTTAACAGATCAGTATGCAATATATATTATGCGATTATTTATAGATATTATTAATTGAATTATTCGGTACTGGGCTGAATTACTCGTGTGTATTGTGAGTTTAGTTTGAAAAATTCAATGGATATGTAATACTTTATAGTGATATGTGTGAATATATATGAATATAGATATAGCTATGAGTTTTATTATATTAATTATAATATCAGTATAATGATTATGGTGAGGGTTTTTAGTCTTTATATTATGTGATTTATTTATTATTTATCCGTAGGCTTTAGATGACATGTATTAGTGAATATTGCTTAAGGTGGTGTATCGGATGTATTATTTAGCAATGGATACTTATTATGATGTATGAGGTTTTTTGCAAGTTTAGTGAAAGTATTTGTTATGTATTACTTCTGGTTTGGTGTACTATTTTATTTATATATATTAATATTATTATTATCTTTATATGTTGAATATATACTATTATTCAATATATATATTTTTATTATATATATTATTATATTTATTATAATATATATATTATTATATATATATATATATTATTTATTTATTTCTAATATTATATATTTATATATTTAGTTATCATTATATATATTTATATTATTTGTACTATTTATAGGCTGATAGTAATATCTATTAACGTATTACATAAGGTCTTTGTAATATTAAGTATGTTAAGTTATTGGTGTATTATTTTGAAAATATTTAGATTATGGATTAGTTGTATTATTATAGTTACAAATCTGTTTTATTAGTATGAGTATTAGTGTTATTATTACTAGCTGTAGTGATGGTAAGTGTTATAATTAGATTAATATTCTACTATGTTATAGACTGTTATAATATTATATACTATTACATTATGATAAATAGATGATATTATTTGTATAAGAATGGGTTCTTTTAATCATTATATATGACTTATGTGAGTTTATTGACTAATTATGCATATGTTATACTGAGTTATATGAATATAAGGATATATTAGTATGATATATTTATTAGTATGAGACGTTAGTGAAGTGTATTCATATAGTTTATGAGATTGAGGTCTTATATTGTGTATGTTGGTTTAGTGATATTTGTATAAGTATAAGTAATAATTATTATAGTTATGACAGTTATATATTATTATTTGCAGTGTTATATATATAATTATTATATAATTTTTTATTTTTATATTATATTATATTTTAGCCTGATGTTATATGCATAATAGTTAAGGCCTCTTACTATATTTATATTATTTATTATGTCTTCCATCCATTTCAGCTTATGGGTTACTTCATCTTTTTCTTTACTAGCTCTTGTCTAAGTTTGTCTCTCTGTCCTCACAATATCAACACTACTGACATTCTTTATCTCATCAATAACATACATCCTAATTGTGGTGTACCAATAGTGTAGTACTGTTTTTATATCCAATAACTTATATCTTTAATCTTATTTTCATCTACCGATATTACTACCTATATCTTACTAGTACCTTATTACACTTAACTCTTGTTGCTACTTCTATATTGGCTAGAAGTGAATAGAACTCTCCATATCTTATGCGATCTCTATTTCAAATTGCTTTGTCGTTACTTTTGTGACCAATCTAGTAGTTCTGCTAGGTTTATTATTCGTCTTCTAGCTCTTCTGATATCTAATTATGATCGACTGGGGATGTGGGTGGAAGTCTAGGTTGTTGATAGTCTCATGCCGGCATACTCGTGTGGTGGTGAAAATTCAACTTTCATTAGAAAACTCAACTTACTTTACTATCTCTCACTTGCTCGTAAGTGAACAAGTCTTATTGAAATTTCTACTACTTTTCTTGCGAGAGTGCGATATAACGTCTCACCTGTGTGATAGTCAAGGCTGAGTGAGTAACTTTCTTGGTTGAACATAAACACAAGTAGTTCTTATAAATCTATATTGTCATAACGGGATTGCTAGATATATATGGTCACTATATTAGAGACTGGGGTATATCTCTAGTGCATTGAGTGATTAGATTGTAGGATATTATATTTATCTATATCAGCATGACATCTACTCCATTTATTAAGGTGAGCGCTTAGGGTATGTACTCACTTGATGGTGGTTATTTATTGAGTACTAGGTTTCGCGGGTACATTCTGTCGGGGGTGTCGGTTCTACTGACTCAGCACTTTTACAAGTGATTTACGAGTTTAAGTATTAAGAGCTGAGAACTAGATATTACTGTGAGATGCGTTCATCTTTACTAACTCTTCTGTGATCCTCCTGCTGAGTCCTCTACGTCGATTATTATTACTGTGTAGTATGAGTCTAGGTATCACTTATCCTTTTTTTTCTTTTTATTTCTTATTTAGGTCATCAATATACGGTTTCAAATCATGAGATTTATACAATATGATTTATAAACATTTCAGGTGATTTTTCTTCACTCTTATTATATTATCGCTATTACTACACCTATATATCTATACTATATTATTTAGTATAGAACGTCGCCATGGTAATTAATTCAATAGATGTAACCATATTACTACGGTTTTCATATTATGAATTTATTTAGCGATAGTATTGTATATTAGAGTATTTATCTCGACTGCAGACGTTCACATCGTCGATTTGAGGTGGTTTTGTACTATAGTACTTAGCACTTTACTTATGGTAGTTACAGCGTCGTAACTATTTCTGTTCTGTGGAGTGATTATAGTCCTATTCTATATATATCTAGAATTATATTATCCTTACTGATAGTTTTATATTTACCTTAGTATCTAATGTATAGGTGATCTGAGTAAATTTACCGCTACGTGTAGTTCCTTATCGAGTACTATCATAATACCTATAATAGATTGATTTTGATTCGTATATGGATGTGTCTTTGACGGAGCGTTGCAAGCGCTTTTCTGCATTTTTAGTATTGTTACTCTCTTCCCTATATTTCCGTACCGTGATCCGTGCGAGAGAATGGTTCGAGATAGGAAAAGGCCTATGTGCCAAGTACGGAGTTCAATACTGAGATGCGTGAACCTTAATTAAAGTTGCAGGAGAGTATATGAGGTGAGTGATAAGATAAATGACACATGATCTAAATGACAGCAACAATGAAAATACATAGTAGAGAGTCTGGTTGCGGTCTCGGTCTTGGTCGGGGTTACAGCAAGTCACTAATTCGCTATGGCTACTATAGGTTAAACCTATAGGGGGGAAGTGCATTGAATAGCTGTATTGGTGTGAAAGTGGTATCTAATTTATGTATAACTAGTAGTTTTATGGTTTGTAGTTAGTATATATCTCTGTTATGTAATTATACTTTATATATTATAATTATTATATATTATTATCTAATTAATTATATTATAATTATAATTATTATACTACTATATATTTTATATTATATATATATATTATTAATATATTATATATATATTATTATTATAATTAATAAATACATATATATATTATAATATATTTATAGTATTATTATACTATTTTTTTTTTTTTTTATTGATTTATTAGAGGTTATGGTAATATTTGATAAAATGTTAGTTGAGTCATCTGATTAGTATTATTGCTATTGTGAATTGAGGGTGAGGGGTGTAGTATTTATAGTCGTGAGGTGATGTAGAGGTACCAGACTAGCCCCAAGAGTTGTGTTCCTTATTATGTAGTTAGAATTCTGTTGGGCTGGGGTTTATTAATTTTATTGCCAAAGCTATTTTAATCTTGGTGTTTGTATATGTTGTTTAATATTGTATGAGTGAGTGATACTGATATATTACCAAGGTTATAATATATTCTTATTAAACTTAATACCTAGTCTTATATTATTTCGAGGTTCAGGATCATTAGTAGAATGAAACTCATCTACCTTTTTATTGAGTGATTGGATAATTTCACGTTACTGTTCATCAGTGGAGACTAAGATTATATCGTTATGGTTTTTTATGTATTATATATAGACAGTAATGATTTTTATCTATATTACTACTCAGAACACCATATATTGGATACTTGCGGGGTGTTGTCGTATGTAGTGGGCAGTGTCAGTTTCCTATTAGTCTATCAGGAAGTAGATACTTTTTTATATATATCAACGTTCTTGCCCTTTATGGTTAGCGAGAGAAAAAACTATTTTATTATATAGTTTTTGCATTTTCATCTCAAGTTTTATTTAAGGTAAGAAATCATCATTTACATCATTACTCTTTCTAGATATGATATGATATTGTCAGAATCAAAAGTTAATATCTTTAAAATGATAGTTAGACATTATCCATTTTCAAATTTTATATTAAATTCGCTACTTTCTTACTCTAAAAAGTAGTTTTCTTTATTTATGCTTAAGTATATATATGATGTAGTATAAATGATCCCTCCTTTAAAAATGTTATTTTCTTACTCTTTTTTATTTCTCAATATACACTGTTATCAATGGAAACAGTATATGATTTATATTTTAGTACCTATTAAACTGACTAGTTATATATATACTTGATTCGTCGTGCGCTTTGGAGTACTATCCGTAATAGTGTTAGTTGCACAAGTATTCTCAGTTAACTCTAATCTAACAT
Organism: Trachelipus rathkii; assembly: GCA_015478945.1. Lineage (NCBI taxonomy): Eukaryota > Metazoa > Arthropoda > Malacostraca > Isopoda > Trachelipodidae > Trachelipus > Trachelipus rathkii. The sequence continues at coordinate 12,806 of JABUQX010006147.1, forward strand.
GCCATATAGGATTAACATGAATAGATGAATGATTAAGTGAGATATATTTTATTGTATATATGGGAAGTGGAAGAAGATATTATTCAAGAGTATGTTTGATTGCCACTTGCACTTGTTTACTTCTTCTATAAAGTATCATGTTGATTGTACATATTGACTATAATATGGTTCATTGACATGCGTGTTATTTTTATACTCTTTTAAAGTATGGTTACTTATGATGGGGCTTTAGCCTAGAATGTTATTTGAAGGAGACTCAGTCGAGGAGTAGCTATTCGAGGTATAACTGCTGTTTCTAGATTGTGGAAGCTTTTAGAAATCAAATGATGAGGGGAGATCATACCATTACGCAATTTAGGTCTGAGTGTATAAGTATGAATTACTTCAAAACATCATATATGCTTATACATATAGCCTTATTGGTTGGGTGGTGCATATCCTTTAAATCTTAATGCCGAGGTACTCATAATTAGAGTGAGTATTATATTCATCTAATCACTATTAGGCGATTGATTGAGCGGTATGTGTGTAGTTGGCAGTAAGTTTTTATGAAACGTCTATCTTTTATAGAGCATTACACTCTATATTGAAGTTTAGTGTACAAATATATCATATATTAATATTAGAACATGGGTACTTCTTATTTGATCATTTACTATTTTTATATAACATGAATTATAAACATGATATTAACTTATAATATCTCATGCAAATGTGTCCATTTATTTGAAATTAATATGAAGACATATATTTTCTAGTAAATGATAGTGTAGAAGTATGAGTATACTCGAATTTATGTTGTTGATTATTAGTTTACTGTATTTTTATAAGTATAGTGGTACTACGAAATACTATATACTTACTATGATTTGTTTATTCGATCTTCCTTGATAAGTAACACGTATGATTTCTCTTTACTATTGTAACGCAGTAGTAACTTTTGTGCTGAAGCTGGGAGTTTGGTGGGCCACTTTATTAGATACTATTATAGGTATGAGTAGGTAACTACTGTATTGTTTCTCTATACTGTACCGGTATACATTATATATCATATATTAAAGTGTTATTCGAATTTAAGCGATTTCACTGGAGTCGATATTAATCACAGAGCATTTCCTGACTGGCGAGGTTAATGTGTACTCTATGTCATTTAGTATATATTATTATTGGGAGTATGTGTATTTATAGTTAATATCTAGGTAGTGTGTATTGTATGTCATGTATTATTATTTTATGTAAGTAAATTTATATAATTATTTTATTTAATTTCTTACTAATAATTAAATTTATTATTTATTATTTATTATTATATTTTTTATATTATATACTTTTAATATTATTTTAGTCTGTAATTGTTAACTTTTTTCATCCATCTTAAGATGAGTTTGTGCAATTCGACACAATCTCATGATATATTTGTACAGTTTTATGACTCAGGATTTTCAACAGCTGCAAGAATTTGCAAGAGTCGATAAGGCAGCCCTCGCTTACACGTATCACAAATGCCAAGTCGGCTTGCGCTTCGGCTGTGTCTATCTTAAATTGCGCGGTTTACAATGAGTGAGAGGCAGAGTAGCTTTCGTTGATTATATAGATTGATATAAATTGGTTTCTAGATAATTGTATGCCTAATTATTATAGTGTATGGTTTGTTATATTATATAACTATGTAGGGTATATGATGTTACTATATTTTATATATTATAGATAATAGTTGGAGTTGATTCTTAGATATAAATTAAGGGGTTATTTGGGTATGAGAGATTATAGTATGTTTTACTTATATAGAATGGGGTATTATAGGTATTGGAGGGTTGAGTTTGTAGTTAGTCTAGATATATGTATATAATTCGAGGTGAGTAGATGTATGGGAATAGCATTATCTCGTAAGATTGATTTATTTTCGGAGGAGATAAGCTGACTATTGCACTAGCATTCCTTTTCTTCCGAAATTGTAAACTATATGGTTTTGGGGACTAGAAATGAAATTTTCTATTCTTATTGAAGTTTTCTTTGTTTGTGTTTTTTCTTCGTTTTTGTTAAATAACTATTTTAAATTAAACCTTGAGTCTTCAGCCATTCAGTGTCGAGATCCTCTACCTTATGACTTGCAGCACTTCTCATCGGTCATTAGGAAAGAATATACTGCATTTTTCTCATACTTCATTAGCTGATGGTGATGATTCATGTCTTCTCTTTATCATTCAGGCTGTTCGTTACAAATACTCTTCTCCCTATAGCAATCATAAAACGAACATTATTAGCTGCTATTTTCTCAAGTAGGGCAAACCATTTATCATTTCTCCTTAATCTAGTAGGAGATTTTCAGATCAAAAAGTTATTCTTAAAATTGGAGACTTCCATTTTAAAAATTTTAAATTCTGCTGTTGTTGCTCGCTCTTCTCAAAAGAAGGTGGTAGTCTTTTGTTAAGCAAAAGGAAAGTCTCGCTTTCAAGAAATGTTTAATTTCTCTTTTTTTCGTACCGGGTCTAATGAGAGAGATTGATCTTAGTCTTACCGGATGCGTGTTAGTGCTCACACTCCTGCCAATCTAGGAGCTCGATCTACATTAGTTAACTGAAAGATAAATAGTGTTTGTTGGTCGTTAAGAATAAAAGAACAGAATGGTGTGTTGCTGCCTACGCTTGCCCTTCCATTTCGACGTTGTTCTAAACATATGCACATAACTAGCGGTGTAGTTCGTCTTTTTAAAAATGTCTGTGCAGTCCTGAGTTGGAGATCGCTTCGTCATCAGTTCTAAATACAGTATTTTGACATACATAATAACTCAATGGAGTTGGTATGCAATCAAAGCTGGCAGATCTGCCTGAACGGGTTCAAACCATTGATGCTGTCCCATATCCTTTAAACTTATGGCATGGACACCATATGTATATGGGTTCAATTGTTCTAGACCTTAGGTATCGAGGTGTGGTAGATATATTTTTAACTATCGTGTGTGAAGTCTTACCGTGTCTATATGAACTTTGCATAAGATTGTAGATATTCCGGCGACGTGTCGATTCTTTTTTTCATACGTGTCTTATATTGTAAAAGATAACTTTCTCAATTTTCAAATGATCTTAGTCCTTTTCAATGTCGGTAATATTTTTTTTTTATTTGATTTATTTTATTGTCCAATCTATTTTAACTTTTTAACTGCTAACATTAGTTTTATCTGAGCTTAAAAAAATGATAGCATATTATGTGATGTAAAACTTTTATATCAGTTTGACTAATTATACATTTTTGACAATTAGACACAACATTTCCGCCGCAGTAGTGTCTCTTGTACTTATTGTTGATTTATTATGTATTTTAGTTAATTATTATTATTTGATTATTAGTTTATTATTAGTTATTATTATTATTATTATTTGAGTTTCTTTCATTTTTGATAAACTATTCAAAAATTATATTATGCATCGTGTTAACACAAACTTGATGCTGCCAGAGGTTATTGTTTATTAGTATATTATTATTATATAATTGATTTTAGTTAATTATTATTAAATTTTTATTATTGATAATATTATTATTTTATTGTAGTAAGTGATTATAAGTAATTTATTATTGATGATTAGTTATTATAATCCCATATATGAGTTGGGAGTTAGTTATTTATTATGGATTATTTAGCTTTTATTATTTTTATTGATTATATATTATATTGTTATTTTCGATGATTTATGGTATTATTATTAATTAGTATTATTATTATATTATTTATTGATTTTAGTTATTGAGAAATCTATTGCATTTGGATTTATTATTTATTTTTATTTTACAAGTATTTTATTATTACCTAATTACTAGTTGAATTATTATTATTTGATTATTATTGTTATTAGGTGATTTGTGTTAATTTATTATTTTATTTATGTATTAATGTTGATATTAATTTTTTAATTAGTATATGAGTTATTAGTATATTAATTTATTAGGTTGTTATTATATATTATCTATTATTTATTTTATTATTTATTATTTATCTATTATTTATATTATTTATTATTATTTATTTATTATTTTATTATATATTATATTATTCATTATTCATTATTATTTTTATTATTATCTATTTTATATATTATTATTCATTTATCTTATATTTATTATATTATTATATTAATTATTATTATTTTATTATATTATTATTATTATTATTATTTATTATTATTATTATTTTATTATTATTATTTATATTTATTATTATTTATTATATCTTATTTATTATTTCTTCTTAAAGTTAAAACATATTCTTAAAAAAGTAGCAAAAAGGAAACTCGTCGTATCTAAAATATACTTTATCATAATTGGATACCCTTTTTATGATGTAAATAAAATGGCTTCTGTCTCTTAGGCTTATCTGGATTTATAATTCTGTTTTCCGATGTGTGGTTGTGTTGGTATTTGTTGTGTGTAGTGCGTGGTGTTTTGCCGTGGTAGTGTGTATGTTTCTGTATACTTTGCTCATTTGATTTGAGAATGCATCATATTTATGTGTATTTGGTAGTTTTCTTGCTGGTTGTGTGTGTGGGTTGGTGATCCTGTAGATCATTGGAGGATATAAGTAGTTTTTTTGGCTCGATTCATAGGAAATAAATAGGTGCATATGGGGTCATTCGGTATTTTGATGATAGTGAGGTTGATTATGGATTTAGCTATGTGGAGTATGCTGGTAGGGTTTATGATGTAACCATGCACTGGAGAAACGGCTTATTATACTAAAGTTTATTTTATTTATCTGATATATGTATGTTTGTATACTGGTTTGATTGTATGTTTGTTGGTATGTTTAAATGTGTGGTTAGTATTTATAATTGATTATTCGCGTGACTAAAGGAGTAATAGTATCTCGTTTACTTTGAAAATTAAATCTGATTTTTTGACGATTTAATTACCGTGACGGTAATTAAATAGGAGTCTTTATTATTATACCTTTTATTGTCTGCTTAAACCCTTGGCAGTAATTAAACCAAAACCTTTAGAATAAACCTGTATTTAATTGTTCAGTAACTCTTGGTATACCTTGACAGTAATTTAGTCAAAACATTTGGTATCAAACCTTTTCTTGCTTGGTTAAACTTTAACAATGACTAAAATAATACCTGTTTTGATTTGTTTAGTAACTTATTATACCTTTAAAAATAAACCTTTTATTGTCTGGTTTAGTCCTGGAAGTATCTAAGCCAAAACCTTTAGAATTTAATCTGTGTTAGATTGTCAGGTAACTTTGGTTATACCTTGACAGTGCTGTAATTAAATCAATACCTTAGAAATTAAACCTTTTATTGTTTGGTTAAACCAGTAACTAAACCAAAACCTTTAGAATTAAACCTTTGTTTGACTCTCTAATTCTAGCTCCACCTTGACAGTAAGTAAGTCAGAACCTCAAGCATTAAATCTTTTATTGTCTAGCTAAACCTTGGCAATAATTAAATAAGAAAACCAATATTAATAATAATAATAATAATAATAATAATAATAATAATAATAATAATAATAATAATAATAATAATAATAATAATAATAATAATAATAATAATAATAATAATAATAATAATAATAATAATAATAATAATAATAATAATAATAATAATAATAATAATAATAATAATAATAATAATAAAACCAACCTGTCCCTGATCGTTTAAAATCTTTAGAGTTAAATATGTGTTTGATTGTCTAATAACTTAAGTCTTAAGCTATACTTTGAAAGTAATTAAGTTAGAATCTTTACCATTAAACCTTTTATCGTCTGGTTAAACCTTGCCAGAACCTAAACACAAATTTTACAATTAAATCTGTGTTTGAATATCTAGTAACTCTACTTATCTTAAGAGTAATTAAATAAAAATGTTTAGTACTAAACCTTTTTTTCATTGCCTAGTTAAACCTTGGCAGTACCTAAACCAAATATTTTAGATTTAAATTTGTGTCTGAGTGTCTAGTAACTCTAGTTGAATCTTGACAGTACTATAGTTAAATCAGGACCATTAGAATTAAACCTTTTATTGACTAATTAAACTTTGGGTGTACCTAAACTAAATTTTTTTAAATTTAAACCTGTGATTGATTGTCTAATAACACAGGTTATACCTTTACAGTAATTAAATCAAAACCTTTCATCAACTGATTAAACACAGGCAGTAACTGAACCAAAACACTTAAAATTTAACCTGTGTTTTATTGAATAGTAATTCTAGTTATGTCTTGGCAGCAATTAAGTTAAAACATTTTGAACTTAACCTTTCTCTCATTGCTTAGTTAAACCTTGGTAATAATTAAACCAAATTCTTTAAAATTCAACCTGTGTTTATATGTCAAATTAAAGCTCGAAAGTAACTGAGTTAAAACCTATAGAATTAAACCAATATTCTATTTTATAGTCAAGGTTTAATTAGAAAATATAATTAAAGTAATATTCTATTTTCTAGTCAAGGTTTAACTAAAGAATAGAATTAAACCAAAATTCTATTTTCTAGTCAAGGTTTAAATAGAAAATATAATTAAACAAATATTCTATTTTCTAGTCAAGGTTTAACTAGAGAATAGAATTAAACCAATATTCTATTTTCTAGTTAAACCTTGATTGATCAAATCAAAAATTACAGCTCAATAAATTTTCATGTTAATCAATTTTCAAATTTAGGTGATCAAAATTTTCTTTCAATTTTTAAAGTGATCTAAAAAAAATTTGAGGGTCTAAGCAGTCCCTGTTTGGGGGTTTAAATCAGGGCTGCGGAGTCGGAGTCGGAGTCGTGGAGTCGGAGTCGTGGAGTCGTGCAATTTTCCCGGAGTCGGAGTCGGAGTCGGAGTCGAAAACTCTGTGCAAGTGGAGTCGGAGTCGGAGTCGAAGATTCCTGTGTAAGTGGAGTCGGAGTCGGAGTCGGAGTCGAAGATTCCTGTGTAAGTGGAGTCGGAGTCGGAGTCGGAGTCGAAAATTTAGAGAACTATTATTATTATTATTATTATTATTATTATTATTATTATTATTATTATTATTATTATTATTATTATTATTATTATTATTATTATTATTATTATTATTATTATTATTTTTATTATTTTATTTTTATTATTATTATTATTATTTATTATAAAAGTTTTTGATTTTATTTCCAACGTTCTAAATATTTATTTTGTACATAATTTAATTTCCTTAAAATAATCTTTGAAAATAATTTACAGGAGAAGAAGATATATTTACATAGATTTTCCGACGCGTTTCGTCTCTATACTTGAGACATCTTCAGAGGATTATTTCTTGTAAGCGAATGAGTCTTTAAATTGATATATAATAAGTAAATCATATGATATTGAGTCTGACTGATAAATACATAAAATTTTATGTTAATGTCTGGTTGCGTGTTTTGATGTAGAAGGCCTCCGTAATTTTAAGTTTCTGGACTTCACACGATCCGTATAATATTGTGAAGTGTTTAGAAATATTACCAATGATCGATTGGTCATGCGTGCCGTGTTGAAATGTTCCAAAGATTTTCTGGGACCTGTAGAGGTTGAATATGCCCCTGTCCGACAATCTATTCTTCGTGTATCCAATATATGTCGACGTACAGTCTAACTCAGGGCAGTTAAATTGGTACACAACGTGATGGTTGTCGGACAAAGCATCTCTTGTTCTAAAAGAAAGATAACAGTTGTTTGGACTTATGGTATAGTCTGACTTTAATTTTTGAGGTGTCTTTAGTTTTGAGGTGAGAATTCAAAATATTACGAAGGCACTTCTCTTCTTATTGACAAATAGCATTGGAAGTTTTGAAGAAGAAATTTATCGAATTTTTCTTATTTTTACTTTCTTTATTATATAATTTTGTAAGGGTTTTATTAATTAAATTTTCAACTGAATATTGTGGATGATCACAGTTATTAAATTTTACTTAATGCGGCAAATTTCTTCATCAAAAGTTTTCCAAGTTGAACATAGGTTGTATGCTCTGTAAACTAAAATTTTTACGATAGATTCTTTGTAAATAGTCGGTGAATAGGATCCATAGTTCATATACCAACCATTATCAGTGGGTTTGACATGTATGCCTGTAGATAATGAGCCGTCAGAATTAACATTGATTTTGATGTCTAAAAACAGATAGCATTATTTATTAACCCAAGTTTCGTATGTGAATTTTAAGCATGAAAACTCTTGCCCCCTTTGAAAAAATTTTTTTTTATTGATGAACTGATGTATACGATCTATGTTCCTAAAAATAGTGAGGGGCGTCGTCGATCATACTTATATAAATACGGGGTTTAAAGTTGTTGTTTCAAGGAAGGTTTTGTTTTTTTCCAGATTGGAAACATATAAGCAAGTCAGCCAAAAATGTAGGTCCAAGTGGTGAACCCATCGGCACTCCATCAGTTTTGTAGATATATTTTTCTTTAAATTTAAACGGTGTTTGAGTACAACAAATTAAAAAAGGTTCTCATATTGTTGTTTTGATATATCTGGGGGGGGGGGGGGTTATTTGAGTGTGATACACTTCGTTAATTAATATGTCAATCGTATCAAGAACCAGTACATTTATGAACAAAGATTCTACATCAAGTGAGGCGAATATATTAATGGCTTCAAGTTTTAAGTTTTGATAATTTACATAATGATTCATTATTTGATTTAACTATGAAAGAGTTATTAAGATATGGTAGAATAATGCTGTTCAGATATTGGGCAATTTCGAGTGTAACCGTTCTGCACATATATATTACAGGTCTCAAAGGTGAATTTTCTGAGTTTTTATGTATTTTAGGCAATCCATATATATATATATATATATATATATATATATATATATATATATATATATATATTATATATATATATATAATATATATATATATATATATATATATATATATATATATTATATATATATATATATAATATATATAAATTATTCTTTACTTTTTTTTTTGGGAAAATTAATTGGGTACGTGAATATATATATTAAAAAATTTACTGTGAAATAGATATATATTGTTAGTATAGGTTTTATCCTTTTATATTTTTATATTGTTTTATATTATAATTTTAACCTTTTTATTGCTATTGTTGTTATTTGGGGTGTATTTGGTGAGCGGGGTGGTGGCCCTAGGTTTTGGGAAGGGCCTAGGGTGGGGTGTCCCACAAAACGTGCAGCCTAAGTGAAAAAGATTGAGTGAAAATAGATATAGAAGAAGGGAAAGATGGGGAGGAGAGAGGTAATAAGGGTGGGGTGTATGAATGTGAGAGGGGCAAATGAGGATTTGAAGAGGGAGGAAGTGGGGTTAATGTTTGAAGAAAAAAGGTTGGATGTGTTAGGGTTAACGGAAACTAAGCTGAAGGGAAAGAGGGAGATAGATTTTGGAATACAAGGGTATGATTTCAGGGGTGAACGAGAGAGTGAGGGGGAGGGAAGGGGTGGGAATAGTTATGAGGAAAGAGGTGTGGGAGAAGGTAAGGGTGTGTAATCAGGTGAGTTCTAGGATAATGTGGGTAAAAGTGAAATTTGGGGGGGAAATGTGGGTTTTTATATGTGCATATGCACCAGTGAATGGAACGAGGGAGGAGGAGAGAGAAAGATTCTGGAATGAGTTGAATGAGTGTTGGGAAAGTTTTGGGGTAAATGACAAAATTTGTCTATTGGGAGATTTGAAGGCAGGGGGGGGGAAGGGAGGGGGTGGGAAGAATAATAGGACCATTTGGGGTAGGGGAGAGGAATGATAATGGGGAAAGTTTGATAGAGTTGTGTGTTGAAAGAAGAATGATAGTGGGGAATACTTGGTTCAAAAAAAGTGATAATCATAAGTATACATGGAAGAGTGAGATAACGGGGGGGAGGGTGGTACTGGATTATGTGTGTATAAATGGGAAGGATAGAGGCAGACTGCTAGATGTAAATGTGTTTAGAGGGGCGGGGAGGGGGATATCGGATCATTATTTGGTGGTAGCTAGGTTAAGAGTGGGAGGAGAGGTGACGATTAGGGAAAGGGGGGAAAAGAGGAGAGTAGAGGTGATAAAGGTGGAAAAATTGGAGGAGACAGTGTGTAAGAGGGAGTTTAGGAGGGGTATGGAGGATAGGTGGAGAGAAGTGAGAGGGACGGGATATTGGGGAGGTGGAGGGGGAGTGGATGAGATTTAAAGAGGCAGTATGTGAAGAGGCTAGAGGGGCATGTGGAGTAAAAAGGGTGGGTGTAAGCAGAAGGAAAGGGAGTGAATGGTGGAATGAGGAGGTGAAGGAGGTGGTGAAAAGGAAAAAGGAGGCTTATGTGAAATGGTTGGGAAGTAGGAGAGAGGAAAGCTGGGAGGAATATAGAAGGGTTAGAGTGGAAGCAAAGAGGGCGGTGGAGAGGGCAAAGAAGAGCAAAAGATGAGTGGTGTAGAAAGGTGACGGAAGATTTTGAATCGGGGAGCAAGATGTGTTCCTGGAAGAAGATAATAAAAAGGAAGAAGAAGGAGGGTTGGGGGAGAGGATTAAGGGAGGAGATGGGGTGGAGAGGGGGGGAGGATGGGGTGAGGAAGGGGTGGGGGGAGTATTTTAGTGGATTATTAAATGAGGTGGGTGGGGGAGGGGAGGAGGATTTGCAAGAGGTGAGGATGGGGGGTGAATTGGGGAGGGAGGGGGAGGAGGAAATACAAATGGAGGAAATTATTAGGGCTTTGAACAAAGGAAAAAAAGGGAAGTCCGCAGGTATGGATGGGGTGAGAATGGAAATGTTACAGAGTGGAGGTATAGGGGTGGAGGAATGGTTGTATAGGTTATACAATATATGTTGGAGGAGTGGTGTGGTACCACAGGATTGGGAGGATGGCTGTTTGGTTCCCCTGTATAAGGGGAAAGGGGATAGGATGGAATGTGGGAATTATAGAGGCATATGTCTTTTAAGTGTGGTAGGGAAAGTGTATGGGAGAATACTGATTGAGAGAGTGAGAGGTTTAACGGAGGGGAGAATGGGGAAGAACAAGGAGGATTTAGGGAGGGAAGAGGGTGTGTGGACCAAGTGTTTACACTAAAGATGCTTGTGGAGAAAAGTATAGAGAGGAAAGGGAAAGTGTATGGGTGTTTTTTAGATTTAGAGAAAGCATATGATAGAGTGAATAGGGGTGAATTGTGGAGGGTGTTGGAGGAAAATGGAGTGGGGGGTAAACTAGGTAAAGGTATTAGGGCCTTTTATAGGAATAGTAGAATGTGTGTGAGAGTGTTAGGAGGGGAGAGTGAGATGTTTGGGGTGGTGAGAGGACTGAGGCAGGGGTGGGTGTATGTCCGCCCGTGGCTATTCAATTGTTTTATGGAGCAGCTGTGTGTAGAGGAATGGTGAGGGAGGGAAGGGGGGTGGAATTGACAAATGGGAATGACAGAAGGGAAGTGAACATGATACTGTTTGCGGATGATACTGCCCTAGTGGCGAAGAACGCGGAAGAATTGAGGTATTTGGTGAGGGAGTTTGAGAGAATGTGCGGACAAAAGGGGCTTAAAATAAATCCTGGTAAGAGTAAAGTGTTAGTGTTTGAGGAGGAGGAAAGAGAGGAGGGGGAGGGGTTAGAGGTCCGAGTGGGGGGTGTAGTTTTGGAAGAAGTAAAGATTTTTAGATATTTAGGGATGGATTTGGGTAAGGGGGGGAGGGATGAAGGAGGAGATAGAACATAGAGTAGGAGAAGGAATGAGAGCTTTGAGTGGTCTGAGAGAAGTATGGAAAGGGGGGGATTTATCACAGAAAGTTAAGATAAGTATGTTTGAAAAAATTTGTGTACCAGCGGTGTTGTATGGGTGTGAAACGTGGGGGCTGAATGCCAGGTCCAGGAAAAAGTTGGAAGTATTTGAGATGAAGGGGTTGAGAGCGGTTTGTGGGGTTAGTAGAAGTAGAGAGGATTAGGAATAGGGTGGTGAGGGAGAGATGTGATTGGAGGAATGGGTTGGTGGGAAGAGCGGAGAAAGGAATGTTAAGATGGTATGGGCATTTGGTGAGAATGGAGGAACAGAGAGTGGTTAGGAGAGTTTGGGAGGCGGAGGGAATAGGAAGGAGAGGAAGGGGAGACCAAGAAGGAGGTGGATGGATGGAATAAAGGAGATGCTGGAGGAGGGAGGGATGAGGGAGGAAGAGGGTAGGGTGTTGGCGAGGGATAGAGTGGGGTGGAGGAGGTGGGTGAGGGCGAGATGAGGGGAGGTGTGAGTGGGAGAGGCTGTACGTACCACTACCCCGCTCAAGCGGGAAAAAAGTGAAAGCATAATAAATAATAAATAAATAAATATAATTATATATATATATACTATTATATATAATATATATATATATATATATATATAATATATATATATATATATTATATATTATATATATATATATATATATATATATATATATATATATATATATATTATATATATATCCTAAATAATAAAATCCAGTTCTTTTAATTTTGTCAGAATCTTTTTGGTTTTTTTATAATTTCATAAGCGATTCTTTTAATTATTTATTAATTAATTATTATTATTTATTATTATTATTATTATTATTATTTATTATTATTTATTTATTATTATTGAACTGAAATGTATTAAACCTGTTAATTTTATATGGCTGTTTTATAAAAAAATAAAAATTAATTTGCATTATAATTACGTTTACATTTGTTTCCGAAACTGAAATATATTTGTTTGTCTTTGTCTTTGTCATGTGTTGCGCCTGCATCTTTATGTCTTTACGGTATTTTACCGTATAGCATTTGGAGATTAGATTCATTGGAAAAGTGGTAAATATATTTTTTTAATTCTCAAAAGCAAGCGAAAAAAAATTGTTGAAACAAAAAAATGTTTTACTGTAACTCTGTAAGCACTAATCTGAGTCAGAGTCGAAATTTTGAATTTGACTGCTGGGGCCGGAGTCGGAGTCGGAGTCGAAAATTTTTGTTTAAGTGGAGTCGGAGTCGAAAATCCAAATTTGAATTTAAGGAGTCGGAGTCGGAGTCGAAAAATTTATTTTACGACTCCGCAGCCCTGGTTTAAATGATCTATTTTTTTGAGTTTCAATAATCTCTTTTTAGGGGGTTAAAACCATCCTATTTGGGATCTTTATAATATTTTATTATTTTATTCTAATCTTTTTAAATAATACCAAATTTATTACTGTAAAGTGGAAATTATAATAAAACTGCCATTTAAATAGTTAAATACTAAAAGTCTATAGATTCATTTACACACACACACACAAACACACACACACACACACACACACACACACAACACACACACACACATATATAATATATATATATATACTATATATATTAATAATATATATATTATAGATATATATATATATATTATTATATATATATCATATCTATATATATATATATATATTATAGGCTAATATAACATTATATATATATTTATATATAT
>JABUQX010006148.1:0-7500 GCA_015478945.1 Trachelipus rathkii
GAATAAACTGCCAACAATAATTAAACAAAAGTTCCATACTTAAACAACATTAAAGATCTTATTACTATTGTTTATTTATTTATTATTTTCAAATTTTTAATTCATTTCTTTAAAACTTTTGTTCATAAAAAACTTTTATTTAGTTTTAATTTCATTTCTTTATAACTTTTTGTTTTTAAAAAACTTTTATTTATTTTTTTCTTTAACTTTTAACTTTATTTCTTTAAAACTTTTATTTTTTAAAAAAACTTTTAATTTTTAACTTTTCTTTAAAACTTTTGTTTTTACTAAAAATTTTATGCTTTTATGTTTTATAACGTAAAATTTACAGTTTCAATACACTAAAGCAGTAGATCAGTAAATCAAACCAACCCTACCCTATCATCCCAACTCATCCATGATCATAGATCTACTGATCTATAGAGAACAGCTGAATAACAAATTTTTATCTCCGCTTAAAGTTAAACTACGGACATAACATACGTAACGCCCAACAGCAGTACGAATAAATAGCCATCATTAGCATCTTAACCAGTAAAGTTTACATGGGGGGGAAGTAAAACAAGTTTATTTTTATAGCATATAATTTTCAATGAAAAGAGCATTAAATAAATACATAAAAGCATACGTTTTATTTTAAACATATTAGCTCATTTAATCAATGGCCAGAGGATTCTGTATAAATTGAGCAAGTTCTATATATTTCTCCAGAGATTCAATACCCTTTGAAAGGATGTAAGTATAAATACTGCCTGCGGATTAATCCATTCTTCGCATACACAGGTCACTAGTAGCATTCTCTCGTCCAGAGAGAAGTAAAACGTATCCTTGCTGATATTGTTAATGCTCGTAATATCGCAGTTGATAGGTTAAACCACATGTTTCTTGTAAATTTCGTAGATTACACGGAGCATATGAAATAAGTCTTCGAGGATGTCGATCTTTAAGAGGAACGTTAATTCGTTTCATTTAACCAAAGCTGTAATATTTTCAGATGATTGAACAGTGAAACCTATACACGTACGCGCGAATGTGATAGCATCGATGGGTTTCCAATAGTTGCGTACATCAATACTTTTAACATTATCAGACGCTGTGAAAACAACCTCTATTCTATTATAACCTCTCACATTGTCACCTCTGATAGATATTTCACCTGGAGGCAGTCGGTCAGATGAATCATAATTAGCATTCACCCAAGCTTCCGAGATATCGACAATCTTGATGAGTTCTTCAACCGAAATGAATAAAGGTCTATTATTTGCACCGCCGAATGGAATACAGGTAATATATCGCTCACCATTCGTTTGACGAAAAAATATAAATACCATGTTTCCTGTGATTCGAACATATTGTGTTCATCGTACATCGTATAGAGTATACCATGCGATAGGTTAATAAGTTCGTCCAGTAAATCAACTTCAATCAAACGTTTTGATATTTCTTTATACATCTTGATAAAGCCTGTAATGTTTTCTCGACCTCTTACACAAACACCAAAGGCAGTGGGGCGGAATATTCCGGTTGAATTGGGTCTCCACCAGCTACGTAAATCAATGGACTCGATATTGTTATGTAGGGAAAAAACAAGAGTTAATCTTTTTGTGTCATCTTCGTTACCTCCCTTGATTGCAACTCCCCACGAATTTGTCACAGATGAAGAAATGTACTTCTCATTTATCCAGGTATTAACTTCATCAAACACTCGACTTAGTTCTTCACATGATAGGAATAATGGTCTGTTGCATGTGTAAGATGAATCGGAGCAGGCAAAGTAAACGTTCTCCATCTCTTACGACGGAAAGTTTAAATTACAATATCTTTTGATGCGATATCTCCATGTTCAATATGTTTACGAAATTTATTATCACAAGAGAAACCATGTTATAGTTTTAAAGTCAGACAAGCAACTAATGAAGAGCTTCATTTGTCGCTCTTTTAAGAAGAATGTAATTCTCTCTCTCTCTCTCTCTCACACAATAACGAAAGATGATGTAACAAACCGGTTTATACAATGTTAACCCTAAACTGTAGCCCTAACAAGAATGAGGGACATGTAGATATGAAAAAAAGAAATACAAATATATGATTCGAATTTCATGTTGTTAAGCAATGTTTTACATTGCATATTGTATAGACTTTTGAACCGTTTTGGTTCGTCGTGCGCTATATCCTTTACTCTTTATGATTGGTGAAAGAAAGGAATCTCATTACCTTTGAAGACTGCTTACGCACTCGAAAGCCATCAGTAAAGACATTTTTCGCTGTGTTGGTATGATGGCATCTCCTTGCATCTCTACACTTGTTGTTGAAATCTTTACGAAGTCTTTCGTTATAGCCGATGATGTGTCATTTATATTTATTCGTAAACCGAATGGAGACCGATCCATTGGTTGTATTCCAGCCATAGGGTCAGGTAATAGACCCTTATTCATATCTGTTGAAGAATTCATCAAGATTATTGACGACCTTATTGCACCTTGAGGTTTCAAACTGTTGATGGTGTGTTATCCGATGCAGCGAGGCGATTGTGATAATATCTGACTGGGAGAGAGTGAGAACGGTTCTAATTGAATAGTTGCTACTTTCTGGTCGTGTGACAATATTAAAAGACTTGATGTGCGCATACTACTGGAAGACCGATCAGAGGGGGCTACCTTCTGCGTTCAATAATAGGTTTCAAGTTCGAACATCTGAAAATATTGCAGCTTTGAATAAAATAAAAAATGAATAACATCCCATCTAACGTGTTGCTATACTCGGAGGACTTAATACATATAGCTGCACGGTGTAATCTATCGATGTTTCACACTGAAACATGTTGGCCTTTACCATATAAAACGTAATAAGGCATGTACTAATAACTATTAGCATCGGACACGTTACTTCTTCTCTGGAGCAAGAGAATGGAATGCTGTTGAACCAAAATATGCAGGAAAAATGTTTTAGTGTTGAGTCCATTTATATTTTTAAAAGCATTCAAGGGGCTTCGAAACTTTTTGGAGAGATATATAGAACTTGCTCAAAATATACAGAGATCCCTCTGTCTTCATGATAGATGACATTAATATGAATAGGAAATGAGTTGCCGGCTGTGTTTTTATTATATTTACTATAAATGCTTCTGTTCATTGAAAATTATGTTATAAAAAAATGAAAACTTGTTTTACTGTCCCCCTCATGTGACCTTTATTGGTTAAGATGTTATTGAAGAACATAGGTATTGCGTAATGTTTTTCGTAAAGTGGGAGGAGTTTAGCAATTTGCTTCACTTTGTATTGATAAAGTTAGTTGAATAGGTGATACAAAATACAATCATGAAACGATTGTTCGTAAGACCCCTAGTATAAAAGTTTGATATAGTAATTTTAACCCTAGGCCCTAGCTCTGAGTTCAAAATCTTAAAATAGACCCTATAGACCAGTGGTGCACAACCTTAGTCTATGCGGCGAGCAAATTAGAATTTTTAAATTTATGGTAAACAACATAGGACGACGACTACTAATAATCATTAATTTATTATATTATATTATATATAGATATATATATATAAATATATAATATATATATATATATAGTATATATTATATATAATATAATAATATATATATATATATATCACGTGGCACACACGGCAGGGTCTTTCCATATGGAAGGGGTAAAAACAAAAAAAGTATTGAAAAAGAAAAAAAAAAGAAAGCTTATAATTTCTCCCATTTTTTTTTTTTTCCTTACAAAAACATGTTCTACGCAATCCCTTATGTGGGAGCAGACGGCGAGACTTAAAGAGAGAATGATTTGAATACTGCAGGAAAAAATGGATGAAAAACAATAGTTCAACGAGAACAATGTGGCTGGAAAGAGGAGGCACCACAAACGAGTAAACTCGAGTCTCCAATGATTACCTACATTTTTTCCTCCAGTCTTAACCTCTATTTTTGTTTTAAAAAAAAAAAAGCAAAAACAAAAAACAAAAACAAATAAAAAAAAAAAAAAATGGCCACCTCTGTTTTACAGAAGCGCTCAGTGGTGAGGAATGTAAGAGTGGGTCAATTGTCTCGACCACCTGCCGTTGTAATACCTATAGAAAGAGATAGGGCACAATATCACGTCGCAGAGAAAGAGGATCAAGGAAATTAGAAAGATATTGGAACCAGTTTATTAGTCTCTTAGCCTTAGCCTCAAACCTATCCAAAAGGAGGGGGGAACCGGATCACCCCAAATGTGATACAGTATTCCATACAGGCGAATAAGACTCTTATATAATGAGTAACTGAGCAGAAGAAAACTCACGCAATCTGAAACAGAATTCCAGCTTCATGAGGACCATTTTAGCACCTTTTGATATGAGTCTCCAAGACACTTCACTTTTATGTTCAGTCCCAGAATATTTATGTTGTTTACAGGTAGGACATTAAGAGCCGTCAGAGGGGATAGGAAAGTTGGGAGGAGATTTTGAGAGAGGGAGATGTAAAGAAGTTGGAGTTTTTAAAGATTGAATTCACAAGAAATGCGGTTACCCCATTGAGAAATCCCGACCACATCGCAAGAATTGAATCGGAAAACTGGAAGGCGAGAGGCAACTCTAGATACAAACGAGGAAGCACATTTGGAAATGGGTGAGGAATGGAGAGCTGGCTCAGCAGCATAAGAGTGGAACAGAGTTAGAAGTCCAGCTAAAAAGACCGTTAAAGAAAAGTAGTAATAAAGGTGGAGATAAAACAGAACCATGAGAACACCACATTAACAAGAAAAGAGAAAGATGTGCTCCATCAACAAGAAATGAACGATCTGAAAGGAACTAAGGACCAAGAGTAAGCAAAGCGAAAGGAGTAATATCGAAAAGGAAGTAGCTTAGATAGTCAGAAGCCTTAGAATATGTCAAGCGCCTACCACACAAGACTTCCCAAAGTCCCTAGGGCAGATGACCATAGATCAATTATAATATATATATATATATATATATATTTATTATATATATATATAATATAATATATATAATATTATATATATATATATATATATATATATATATATTTTATTATATATAATAATAATATATATATATATATAATCATATATTATATATTATTATAATTTTTAAAACTATTTGAATTTTTAATAACGTTGAAAATCTGAGTACGCGACTCGCGAGCCACATATAGAACGGTATGCGAGCCAACAGTGTTGGCCCGCGAGCTACGGGTTGGGCACCCACTTAGCTATAGACTATGACCAAAATGAAAGAGATTTACATTTAAAGTGTTGGTTTTTTGTAATATTGGATGAATATTACATCAGAAATAAAAGAAACATGTTTGAAACATGATCTTTTGTGACATTTTTACAGTGTAGAAATTTGTAACAGAGTAGCGCCTTTGCATGATATTATTCATTCTAATTTTTATTTCTACTTGAAGTTAAGATCACTTAAATATAATATTATATATATATATATATAATATATATATATATATTATAATAATATATATATAAATATATATATATATATAATATATATATTATAGAATATAATATATATATTAAAAAGCAAAACATCAAAAAAAAGCTAAAAATCAATTGAAAAAATCAGTTGAAAAATGAATTGATTTTTTCCGTGCCATCCCTGGTCAGCCCTTACTCGAAAAATACACCGACGAATTAACCGCAGAATTAAAACCGCAGCTATTGTCTTTTAAAAAAAACTTTTAAAAGTCTATTAGAAAATATTAATAGTGTTTTTGAATTAGCTGAATTAATCGTTAACAGAATAATTCTGTACTAGTCAACATTTAATGAAGTTTGTACTGTTTCTTTTTTATTTTAACTTTCCAGAATACCAGGCCCCACATCTAGCGCAGAAAGAACTTTCTCAAAACTAAAATGAATAAAAACATACCTAAGAAACTCTAAGGGGAGAAACGTTTGTCAAATTTAGCGATTTTGAGCATTGAAAATGAAAGGCCAGCAAATTAAATTTAAATGAAATAATCAAAGTTTTTGCATCTATGAAAGGCTAGAAAAGTGAAGTTTAATTTTGTGAATTTTATTTATTGTGATTTGCTTAATTTGTACAAGAAAACCTTGTTTGTTTTGTTAACTAATTTTATTTAACTGTATATAGTTTAATAAAAAATTAATAAAATATTTTAAAACCTTTATATGATATTCATTACCTCCACTCTATTGTTCTATTTCTAATTCTCTATTAAAATTATCTTATCTAAAATTTCAATACGCAATTATAATATTTATGTTCAAGTCAAGTTCAAGAACAAAAGATACTCCTCGTTATATCGTGGGCTCGTGTGCGCCGCACCCCTTGCACCCCCGGCTGCTACTCCCCTGGATATCACTACATCCACCGTGGGCTATACTGAAATCGCTTTTACAGTTTTCAAACCTTACGTCACTTTCTGAGGTCGTTTTCGAATAGAAGGATACATAGATTTCAGACTTTCATTAAAAACACACTTCCTTTTTGCAGTAAACATGGTTATTATATTATTTGAAGCACTACACCTTAATCCTTGTTAGCTTGAACAACTTCGATAGTTGACTAATTGATACCACTTCATCATTGGACTTTGGTGAGGGAAATTCACTGAAACACAGGGACGTTTTAAAAAGAAATTGATCAATCGTAATTTGTACATTTATGATAAAAGTTCTTTGAACGTCCTAAATAATGTGGCTATATTCACTATATTGCAGGGCTGCGGAGTCGTAAAATAAAATTTTCGACTCCGACTCCGACTCCGACTCCACTTAAACAAAAATTTTCGACTCCGACTCCGACTCCGACTCCGACTCGAGCAGTCAAATTCAAAATTTCGACTCTGACTCAGCTTAATGCTTACAAAGTTACAATAAAACATTTTTTTGTTTCAACTATTTTTTTTTCGCTTGCTTTTGAGAATAAAAAAAATATACCACTTTTCCAATGAATCTAATCTTAAAATGCTATACAGTAAAATACCGTAAAGACTAGAGGTGTAGCAGATATTCGCATCAGCATGAATTTATTTGCGGATAGTATTCATTTATAAATTATGAGACTAAATGTTCCTCAACTTTCTGTAACGCAAGATGTTCAGACTCGCTGGAATAGTAGTTGGTACATGCTTGAGAGGATGGAGAAAATTAATGGAAGCTGTCTCCCCTTATGGCTGCGAACAAAAAACACACAGTAAAAGGTTGACAGGTGATGATAATACGATTTTAGTAAATTGTATTACTCTTCTTAAACCGTTTGAAGAGGTAACTAAGACTATTATCTCAGAAAATTCTTGTTTGCCAGACGAGATTCCTCCAGATGCAACGATGAAAGATGTGCTAAACGCTGCTATTAAAAGTAAGAAACTTTCAAAGGTGACAGAAACACTAATGCTGGAGATAAATAGAGATTTCAAAATCTGCAAAAACGATTACGCATCTGCAATAGTAACTTTCTGGATCAGAACAAAACCAAATTTTCTTGATCCACGTGTTTCACAAAGG
>JABUQX010006148.1:15000-25000 GCA_015478945.1 Trachelipus rathkii
TTCCAGTAGTGATTTTTGCCTTTAAAAATCTTATTAGAAAACCAAAAAAACCACAATAAAACCATCAAAATAGCATTAAAAACCCAAAAACACAAAAACCATTGGTTTATTGGTTTATTTAAAAAAAAAATGGTTTTTGGTTTTTTAAAAAAAAACATGGTTTTTTCCAACCATATATATATATATATATATATAATAAATATTATATATTATAAGATTATATATATATATATATATATATATATATATAATATATATAATATTATATATATAGATAATATATATAATATATATATATAGTATATTATATATTGCTATTCAGTAGGATCTTTCACCGAAAAGGTATTTTATTAAAATTTTGTATTTTTCCCACTTTAGAAGGTATTTTTTTTTTTTTTTTTTTAATAATATAAAAATTTGCCATCCGCTTCAAAACGTTGAAATACAAAGAAGCTAATTAAGAATATTTCAGAAGGTTTAAATCTATGTAAACTAATAAACATAACTTACTGAACATATCGTAACCTCACCTAAATGTAATTTATTTTTTATTTATAATTTAATCACTTTGCATTGTTTTTAAAAAAAAACGCATCTGGCACCATGAGCGTTTGAAGATTTTGTTCGATTAATGTACATAGTATAAAATAAAAAATAACCAAATTTTTATTTCCCCCTCCCCCTCAAACAATTTACAAAAAATAGATCCTACCGAATATATATATATATATAGTATATATATATTATATATATATATATTATTAATTATATATATATATATATATAATATATATATATATATAGTATATATATAATATAATAATATATATAATATAAATATATATAGATATATATAGTATAGGCACTAAGTATAAATTTTGTTTTATATATATATATATTAAATATATTATATAATATATATATTATATATATATATATATATATTAATATATTATGGATTATATATATATATATATATATATATATATAGTAATAAAGTATATATATATATATATATATATATATATATAGTATAATATACCCGAGTTAGGTTTATCGTCCCGCCCTAAAATTTAGCCACCCGTCATGTGATGACGTAACCTCGTCGTGCTGGCCCCCTAAAAATAGGAAATGCCCGTAGAAGGATGAAATTTGGAGCTGCATAGAGGAGGAAGGAGTAAGTAGGTTTCGGAGCCGGACTCGGATTCAGAGCCGGCACCGGTGCTGAAGCCGGTGAGGTGCCGTTAGTAAATATTTGTATAATAAATACAATATTTTGGTATCTTTACTATGTTATATATATATATATATTTCGAATATGAGGGTTATAAGGTAAAGATATCTGGGAACCCCCAGGAGGGGGTCCCTACTCGAAAAAAACGGAATGCATAAGAGAGTGGATAAAGGAGTCGGATGGATCTATTTATTTATAGTTTAAAATTAATTGATTTAATATTTCACAAACAATAATAATAGTCCAACAGATTAAGAGTGCAGTTTTAGATAATTCGTTAAAATAAGTGAGGAACATTCTTATATTGTAAGGAGCCGGTTTGATAATATCGTAATGCTCTCACAGGCGTCTATCTTCTTTTAACACAGGATTGTAATTAATTAATTATGTATTCGCACAATTAATAATAAAGTGCACAAAAAAATATAATATAGGCGATTACACTATTATTCTAAAAAACCGGCTTTCATGATGCTAATCGCATCTAAACAGAATCTCTCATTTTTGTAGTTTGAGACAGACTGCCTCGCCATTCGAAAGCTCATACAAAAAACCGTTAGGCCCTCTGGAATTTCCTTGAGAGAGGCGCTCACATGACCGTCCGACAGGTGTACACAATTATAGGAAGAATTGGAATTTGGTCCTTGCTAATGGTGATTCCGGAGAGAGAGCCGCTTGACAAAAATCATGTGGCTCCTTCTTCCACAATCGCTTTTACACAGCTACCATAAAACAAAATAAACTAACAAAAAACTTTTTTTAAGTGATGATTTAACACTATTATAACCAAATACAAAATTCTACTCCTACAATACATTATTACAAAATATATAGAGAGACTTTCTCAATTTCCGTCAGGCGGGGTTTGACTACTTCAACTCATCTATTGCAAACCCTCCTACCGTGACATTTTTGCAAAGAATTCGTGAGAGTTTATTCATAATCATTAACGCTTGTTTACATGCAGTTCGTCCATATTATCAAATGAGGAAGGAAGTGGATTTTTTTTTTCAAGAATAAGAAAATCAATTCAACTACTGTCAAAACTCTAAGCAATGCATTATGCATTCAGGAATAAGATGGCCCCCCCCTCCTTTTATTTTTTCTTTTCTTATTTAACTTTATTTCTCTTCTGGTTCCCAGCGCCCCCGTCGGTTATATTGTGATAAATTCTCATGTTTCTCAAATTTTCCACAGCCTCCTTTCCTTGCTTTGAAATATAAACATTGTTCTCTGTCATCCGCAACACTCGATAAGATCCAGAGTGTATTTTTGCTAATTTTCCCACATTGTATTGCTGGTTTCTTACCAATACAAATTTCGCCTTGTGTAGATCCTTTGGAACAAATACATTTTTATTTTTGTATACAACATGGGCTGCCAAGGGTCGGCGCAATAATGCCACTAGTTTTTTTCAGATAGGCACTCTGGGTTACCATGAAACTGAGTGGCTCTTTCTGTAATAGGCTGTCTGGTACTGATAGATTTTGCCCGAACATAGGAATACTGAGTGTCACCCCTTCGTCATTTAGAGGGCTAATTCTCAAACAAAACAGAGCCCAGGGCAAGATCTCCGGCCACTCAAGCCCTTCACTCTCAATACCATTTACCATGAACCTTAAGGTCATTACAAGTGCCTGGTTTAATTTTTCACAAAGTCCGTTCACTTTAGGAGAATTAGCTGTCGTCGCGATATTATTGATATTAAATAGATTATACACGTCATTAAACAGTTTGGCAGTGAACTGGGTCCCCCTATCCGATATCAGCCTTTTAAGGGGACTCTGTACTCGAAATTACAGTTTCTATCAATCGTGAAATGAGTATTTTTTATTTAAAAAGGAACTATTACTCTATGTATTTCTATGTATTTCGTTTCAATAGACTGAATGGTTTGGGATATATGGGGGGGGGGGAAGGGGCAAGTTCTGAATTTTTACTGTTTCAACTGAAAACCATATAAAAACTTTTATTTTTAAAGATAATTCTATAATTTTTTCACGAAAAGTTCTAGAATAAAGTGTGGTCAAAAGATATAATCATTTGCCATTTTAATTCAAATAAACAAAAATTGGTAACATCAATATTCAATTTGAATTTCAAAATTTCAAAAAATAATTCCAAGGTCATCACTTCAAACTTGTCTGACACCAACCCACGTTTTTCAATCTGAATAAAACTTCGTGAGAATCTTCGCCTATATATATATATATATATATATATATATATTATTATATATAATATATATATATATATATATATATATATATATATATATATATATATATATATATATATATATATATATATTATATATATAGTATATAATATATATATATATATATATATTATATACATATATCATATATATATATATATATATATATATATATAATATATATATATATATATATATATATATATATAATATATATATATATATATTATATATATATATATATATATATATCTATATTATATATATATATATATATATATATATATATATATATATATATAAATGGCCTGGAAATTTTCAACACAATAGACTGAGTCGTTTTTTTTTTTTTTAATAATTTTTTTTTTTGTCAGCTGAATATGGAAAAAAAGTGATTTTTTGATTATTGTCAGTCCGATTTGAATGATTTTTTTTTTATTTTTTTCCAGAAAGTAAAAGATAATACGCACCGCACCGCACCAACTCCGTATCTATTATAAAATAGTTCACAGCTCCGACTTTGCGGAAATATTTTTACTTTCCAAAAAATTATGCTTAAAAAAATTTTTGCTGCAACTCCGGCTCCGGCTCCAACTCCCGCTATGGCTCCGGATCTCCGGCTGCCGACTCCGTTCCGGCTTCGATTCCGGTTCCGGCTCCAGCTCCTTTTCAAAATTGTTCAGCTCCAACTTTAAAGAGTTACTTCCAACTGCAAAAAAAAAAAATCTTCAGCTCCGGCTCACGCGGCT
This sequence comes from Trachelipus rathkii, assembly GCA_015478945.1. Classification (NCBI taxonomy): domain Eukaryota; kingdom Metazoa; phylum Arthropoda; class Malacostraca; order Isopoda; family Trachelipodidae; genus Trachelipus; species Trachelipus rathkii. The sequence continues at coordinate 19,202 of JABUQX010006148.1, forward strand.
CCGACTCCAGCTCCCGACCTTCGTTTCCATTTCAGAAATAGTTCAGCTCAGAATTTGTTTGAAGCATTCTCACGTGACAAAACAAATTTGCTCTTTAAAAAAAAATTATACTTTACCTAAGGCTCTTATCCGGCTCCGGCACAGTCTCCCGGCTCTGGCTCTGGTCTCTGGCTCCTTTCAAATTGTTCATCTCTAACTTTGTTGAATTACTTTCATCTACAAAAAAATTTCTTGAAAAATTTTTTTTACCTCAGAATCCGGCTCGACTCCGACTCCGGCTCCGGCTCCGGCTCCGGCTCCGGCTCCGGCTCCGGTTACGGCTCCGGCTTTATCTCCGACTTCGTTTACATGAATTTCAGAAGAGCTCAGCTCCGACTTTACAGAAGTATTTTTATCTGCAAAAACAATTTCTTTAAAATAATTTATACTTTACCTCCGACTCCGGCTCCGGCTCCGGCTCCGGCTCCGGCTTCTTTTCAAAATTGTTCAGCTCCAACTTTGTACAATTACTTTCTTTTGCAGAAAAATTCTTGGAAAAATTGCTCTTCAGATCCGGCTCCGGCTCCGGCTTTGGCTTTGGCTTTGGCTTTGGCTTTGGCTTTGGCTTTGGCTTTGGCTTCGGCTTCGGCTTCGGCTTCGGCTCCATTTCAGAATAGTTCAGCTCCGACTTTGCAGAAGTATTTTTACCTGCAAAAACAATTTAAAAAAAATTAATAAAAATTTGTTTTTAAGCTCCGGCTCCGGCTCCGGCTCCGGCTCCGACTCCGGCTCTGGCTCCAACTCCGGCTCCGGCTCCGGCTCCAACTCCGTTTTCATTTCAGAAAAGTTCAGCTCCGACTTTGCAGAAGTATTTTTACCTTCAAAAACAAGTTCTTTAAAAAAAATTATAATTTGGTTCCGGCTCCGGCTCCGGCTCCGGCTCCGGCTCCGGCTCCGGCTCTGGCTTCGGCTCCTTTTCAAATTTGTTCAGCTCCATCTTTGCAGATATATTTTCACCTGCAAAAAATTTCTTTAAAAAAATTTGTTTTTCGGCTCTATCTCCAACTCCGACTCCGGCTACGGCTCCGGCTCCGACTCTGACTACATTTATATGATTGAGAAAGAGCCTGATCTTGGGTTGTGTTTGCGAAAAGGAAAAGTTTAATTTATTATAAAATGTGAACAAAACCTAGAAAGATCCTGGAAAGTTGAATTACAATTTCGAACCTGGAAATGAAATTTTTTAGTTTGACGCCCTTTAAAAAATTTCCTGTATCTTAAAAACCTTTCGGAATTTCGAAACAAAAATTACACCATGATGTAGAGGAGGGAATTTTCTAATAATTAAAGTAATAAAAAAAAGTGAATTTTTTTATTTGTACTCTAAAAAGTTAGGGTTGGTCAAGTACAGACTCCCCTTAATTGTTCCACTGAATGGGAAGATCTCGCTTTTTAACACCTCTAGCCCGAAATTCACCGAGGCTTGCTTCAAGGGATAAGCGAATGGATATTTACAGGAGTAATAGGTAATTAAAACTCTTACTATATGGCAACTTCAATAAATCCGCAAGAAGCGTGTCAAACTTTCCTGATACCTCCTTACATCTTCCAAACTCCGGAGACATTTTTCTGACGCTTTTATTTTCTGGCAGATGTCGCAATTTTGGATAAATTTCTTCACTCTACTATTCATAAATTTAAAGACAAAGTCAGCTCTTAAAACGATCAAAGTTCTTTTAATTTCCAAATGATTCTTATTATGTATTTTCTCTACTATTTCCTCTATCAAATTTTCAGGGATAATTATTCTGGCTATGCCTGTTGAAATGTCGACGGCCAAAGACAGTTCCTTGCTTTCGCAAATCAACTCTTTGTAACACGTCTTTAACCGGGAAGCCTCCTTCCCTCATATTAAGTCTTTTATGTAGCTATCAGTCTCTTCCTCGATCGCGATTTCCCGGAAGTCTATTCCCCGTTTGAATTTGTTTATCATTTCACTTAATCATCGAAGTTATTATTATTATTATTATTATTATTATTATTATTATTATTATTATTATTATTATTATTATTATTATTATTATTATTATTATTATTATTATTATTATTATTATTATTAATTATTATTATTCTTATTATTATTAAAATACTCTATTAAATCCCGTTCCTTCTCGACTGGCGTTCCAATGTTCAACCCTTTTGCTGTAGTATTTAAATGTCCCGTCGGTTTCCATAGCGACCTCATCTGATGGATAGAGTAACGCCCACTCCCCATCCAGTAAACGCTACCCTTAAGGGAGGCTGTGCTAGTTCTATAATTTTACTCCCTTCGTCAGATAGTTCGTTTAAATGCATTGTTTGTTTAATTTTAGATTTCGGTACTAACTTAAACTCAACATCGAAATTCGATATAGAGCTCAATAGCCTTATTTCTTGTGAGCTATGAATCCTCTCTAGACTCCACTTTTTATAAACCAGTATGAGACCATTGTCACAGACACAGACTTCCACTGGGCGGTTCGCGATCAGATACGCCTATCTCTCCAAACTTCTACTGATGCATACCAATCCCTTTGTTACCTGAGGCAATCTCATTTCAATCTCTGTTAAAACCGCGCTATACAGAGCGAAAACTTTGGTTGGATTGTCACTTCTCATTAGCGCACTCGCTATTGCGCATTCGCTTACTTTTATATATAATTGTAATTTCATTTCTTCACTAGGGATAGACAAGAGCGTGGCTTCCATCATAGCCTTCTTCGCTTTCTTAAAAGCCTTCTCCGCTTCTAGCCCCCAAATTATTTTCTTCGAGGAAGCAGGTTTGTTCCCGAGCATATCTGTCAAAGGTTTCAGTAGTTCAGCCACCGCCGCTATATTAATGCGATAAAAATTATACAGCCCCAAGAATGCTCTAAGTTGTTTAATGTTGACAGGTTTAGCAAACTTCGCTATTGCATCTACCTTCTCTCTAGTTGGCCGAATCCCTTTCTCGCTAACCTTGAATCCCAGGAACTCCAGCTCTTTCACTCCCAGCAAACACTTTTTTGGTTCCAAATAAATCTTCATATAATCCAACCTCTTGAACACCTCCTCTAGAGTTGTAACATGCTCCTTTATAGTAGCGCTAGATATAATTACGTCGTCTAAATAAACAAATATATTTTTCAAGTCCCCAAACAATATAGACATGAGGCGCTGCCAAGAACTTGAATCAAGTAATTAAAGCTATAGTTTCCGAATGGGCAAGTGATGGTGAAGTACTTTTGTGTCTCTTCAGCTACGGGAACATTGTTGTACGCTTGACACAAGTCCATCTTTGATAGGACTTTGCAGTCCTTCAGTTGGAAGAGTATGTCTTTGATTTCAAGTAGTGTAAAATTGTCAGAGACATATCTTTGATTCAGGGTTCGCAGATCGACAACCAATCTGACTCTGCAGTCTCCCTTCAGCAGGAATGAGACTTGGAACAACCAGTTACTCTTTGTACGTTTAATGACTCTTTACTCTAATAGTTTGTTGATTTCTCCCCTGGCATTCTCGTATAAGTGAGGTGGAATACTCCTGCTTCTCAATTGCATAGGCTCGCCGCTAACCTCAACATGGTAGGGGTAATTGTCTGCTAATTCACACAGAGTTCCTCTTTTTAAAGGGCAATCTTCACTTCCCCCTCCCCCTCCCCCTCCCCCTTCTCCATAGTGTTGTCACTATGGAGTTGTGAATGTTCCGTGATGTCACCCTCACAATTATTTCCAGAAACTCCGCCCCTTTACTGCTAAAGTTGGTGTAAATATAGCTCCACCTGTCTCGCTGTTCGCTTTTTAAATTTAAATAAGGAGCTTCATAAGGGTTCAAAAAAATATTTTGGTATTTCTTGATCAATTCATTAATTACCTCATATTCGCAAAGAGGAACATGCAAGGAAACAGCTGCTAGGGGGAAGACAGAGTTTCTCACATGCATTGAGAAGTCAAAAGCTTTATTACTAAGAGAAAGACTGAGTCTTGTCTTAGGGCCTAAGAGATAGTGATACTTGAAAGCAATAATGAGGGCGTATTTTTTCAAGAAAGGTATGCCCAAACCGTTAAAGTTAGTCGGCAGTAAATACATGCACGTCATAAACCCTGTCCAGTCCAATGTCTATTTTGATTAACTTCCGACTGTAAATGGTTATGTACCCTGGCAGTGCCAATCGTGGCCCCTTTCCTTTCTAATTCAGAGGCCCCAATCAATCATGGTAATCTGCCACTATCTAACAAAAAGGAATTATTCCTAGTTTTGTCAGTGACGTAATAAATTTATTGGAAATTCCCTTCTTTAGCAGTTGCAACATACTCCCTGAGTTGTCAGATGCCGCCACATTAGTATCCCCAAAAGAATTAACACAGTAATATTTCTTAATTCTACATGGTCCCCCACTTTAACAGAAGAAGAAAAGTTCCCTCGTCCTTAAAACTAATACAATTTACACTTAAAAAAGGAGTTTTCTCCCCGTCTTCAGAATTATCAATTTTTATTATTATACATTATTTTTAACAGGTTTGAGTCACAAAGTCAGAGTCACAGAGGACTCTACCTCCACATCCTCAGTGAGGCGAGCGGAGGAAGGAGTTAACTCCTTCGGGGGTGATACTCGCTGTGTGGCATAGAGTCCACTTTTTTCGGCACCAGAAGCCACAAGTTCGGCGTCAACAACCGCCATTACTAACTCTGCATTAGTTAAAATATATATCTCTGTTAGGAAGCTCATTTTATGTAGGAGGGAATCACATACAAATTATTACAGTTATTATTTCATAGCATTCTAGTATTTATTGTCATAATTAATCGTCTCAATAATAACTATAATTTTTATAATTTATATTACAACTCATATTCTTTAGTGTTATAACTATTATTATAAATTGGACAGACGGCTACTCCATTTATATACTTTTATTATAATCAACACCCCCATTATGCCCGATAATTAATATTTTTTAAAAATTATAATGTTCTGTAGCATGCATTTTCAAAACCGTTTTGTGTAATACCTTCTTTTGTTAACGGTGGGCATTCCCCTCCCCCCCGGATATCTTGATAACCTCCGATACCAGTAGACCCCCTAAATTTTTTGAAGTGACATTATTTATAATTGTTACAATTTAATTATAATTATCATAACCGTATTTATTATTAAACTCATTATATCCATTATTACCAATTACTCTACAAATTGACGTTCCATCTTCCAAAATATACATTCATATACACTTATTATTACAGCGACATAGGTACATTGAAATCCTATAATTTTTAAATACCTTACTACGCTCGCATGGTGTCGCCCTCTCTTCGCTAAAGGATGAGAGCATAGACCAATTTAAGCGTTTCCCTGCTGGCGAAGCACTCAGGAGTCGCCCTCTGCGCAGTTGGAGTTTGGGGACTTTGGGCGATTAGTTGATACATTGCACAGTACCGACCCTCGCATTTGAAAGCACGGTGAAGAAATTTTTTGTGGAAGAAGCATAAACCCTCCGTGCTCGCTTCTATCGCGACGTTGCCAAATCTCGAGTGGATGGAGCCCTTCCTCCTTGAATTTTGATCAGCGTTCGCGGCGGTAGGGTTTTGAGAGTTTGGCAACAGAGTTTACGCGCAGGTCAGCGATGCTTTTGACCAGCCGAGTACTCTCATCAGTTTTTTTTTTTTTTTTTTTTTTTTTTTTTTTTTTTTTTTTTTTTTTTTTTTGTGCAATTGCAATGGTGAATTTCTTCTTCGCAAACTTGAGGGTTCTTTAAGCTGTTGGGAGGCCTTTCCCAGCTTGGCTGAATGGCGCTCAAGGCA